>REGM01000009.1:2630947-2644136 GCA_004194415.1 Aurelia aurita | reverse complement strand
AATGATCTTAAACCGACCCAAATAAAGCCAAAAACCGTTCACCGAGACAATGTTCAAAACCGAAAAACCGTGCTATTTTACGGCGAAAACCGGAAAACCGAACAAAAAAATGGGTGAAACCGCGTAACCGTAAAACCCAAACACCCCCTCCTATATACTTGAGAAACGTTAACTCTTGAAGAATCTTAAGCTGCCTGAAGACGTTTTGGATGAATGTAGCAAAATCAAAAGGAAGATTTGAAAAATTTAACGACAGAGAGTAGCAGAGAGGCAATGACTTCATCATTTTAACAGCGAAATTTTCGCTTTGTTGACGAATTGTTGTTTTTAAACCTAAAAATCGTTTTTGTTCTCATAGCTGTTCACAGAATGTTAATCAGAGATGACAAATTCATGGATAAGATACAGGACTTTGTTATGGTTGAAATTGAGGTGAGAATATTTGATATGAATTAGAATTTTGATGAATATTCATATTGCTGCAAGGTAAGCAAAGTCTGTTTCAAAATTGCCAAATTCAGAGGAATTTGAGGATCGATATTCGTAATGATTTCGTTACTTTAGAGTGTCTAGATAGCTTAACACTTCTACATTCATTTGAAGCCGAAAATTCTTCATAAAAAAACTATTTTTTGTCATTTCAGGATGATGTGCAGACAGAATTGGCTGACAAATTCGATATCGATGGAACGTATGTCCCTAGAATTTACTTTGTTGGTAAGTTTATTTTAAGAAATTCTAATGTGAGCATTTTTTGAATTTTGCGTTGAACCAGGTAACAACTGTCTAAAAAAAATTCGAACTGAAGTGCTCTAAAAACTCAACGAGCTACCCATCCGATTTTCAGTGTTTAAAACAAACTCGCTTGAAGATGAAAAACTACGAGAGAGAACTGATACCCTTATACTTTGCTTATACACATACAAGTGCTTTCTGCTCGTTTAAAGTAGAGACCGAGACATTATTTTTGGAAGAAATCCTCAATTTTCAGTAGGTCTTCCCAGTTAAGATTACAAAAGAATACCTGACCTCTTTGTTGCTCAGTTGATGTCTATTAAATTTATCGTGCAATGGATCTTAACACGAACTCCTGAATCAACTGAAGAATGCTCAAGCCATGGAAACTGCACCAGGAAGTAGATTCTCAATGTAGAATAACAAGACTTCGTGTTTCATGGGCCTAAATCTAGGCCAGTGCTGCTTTGCCAGAGTGGACTCTTGAAGCAAGTGCTGCTACACACTTTCTCAGTAGGGTATTGTACTAAAATCTACTTCTAAATTTTGCTAGCTCTATTAAGCAGCCGTGCTTTCTTTTACTCTCTAGACCACGAAGGTGAAATCATGAAGAAAATATGGAATATTGGAACTCAATATCAAGAAAATAAATTCTATTATTATGAAACAACATCAGGTAAGAAATTTATTGAAACAGTGAAATAATCTGAATTTTTTTTAGCTGATTTGACACAAAAATTTATAAAATGCATTGGTTTCAGTACCTCTAGTATTGACGCAATTACTTCTTTAAATTCCCAATTTATAAAGAAACGAAATAAAGCTCAATGTCACATACATCGAACACAGAAACTGCCAAGAAAATGTTTAACTTGCCATAAATGATTTTTCATTCATTCTATTACATGCTCCTATTAAATTCTAGAAGGAAAATTTTTCAAATTAAATCCTTTTCCTTATACCCCTAAAGCTACTCAAAAGATCAGAACGTCTACGCCACGACTGATAATAAGTACAGTATCGTGCATCTGAAGTTTGTACAAGATAACTGCGTATGCGTATCATTTCGATATGCTCGATTTATATTTACCATATGATGTGATACATAATAATCTCGTGATCTTTCTTGCAGTGATACGAGCAATGGACAAGGCTTTGAACAGAATAAAACAGATGTCGGCCAAGAAACCAGAGAAACCAGCAGAGAATGAAAAGAAAGAAAAAACAGAGGAAAAAGCAAAGGATGAATTATGATCACAAAATTCTAGGAATGGAAAAAATTAGACAATACATCACAACTATGATCATGCTTAAATTCATCCAGGATTTTAATATCCTTAGGAAAGATTTAGAAATAGTAATTTCTCCATATCCCAAGTAAAGGTTCCTACACAGTCGCCTGTGGGACCCTAGATTTTAGCTGAAATCCAAGCTGTCCTTTCCTGACAGAGTCATTCTAATAGAGTTTTGCCTTAGTAACTATTCTGCATTATGGGCCTTGCCAAATGAACAAACAATGTCTCAAAATTTACTTTAACGTACACAAAACTAATTCATCGCTAGGACGTAGGGAAAATCAACGTTAATAGAAAACAGTTGCGATAGATTCAGCGAAATGCGTTATAATTGTCTGGTGAAAAAAATAAGATTTTGATAGCAAGATTCGCTTCTAGATTTAGATTCTTACACAACTATGCTTCCTGCACTACAAGCACGTCTGAAAAATTGTTTGTCCATTTTGTTAGGAAAAACATTTTATGAAATAACTATTTATTTTAGGAATATTTAAGCTTTGAAATAATTAAGAAAGTCACACACATTGCTTTATTTTCTTTATTGCATTTCTTAATTGCCTAGATACCACTGCTTTCTCTCAGAGAGCAGAGGTTTAAATTCTGATCGAAAATATTAACGTGAATTATTTCTGAAAAGACATGAGAAATTTTGAAAGATTCGAAAAGTTACTGACGAATAAAGCGTACAAAATATTTATCGATTTATTAAAACAGTTAATATCACAATTTCATACACATCACAAATATCGATAAACAAATATATAACTTTAAATTGTCATTCTCTCATTTATCTAAAGACTCATAAACTGCCCTTTTACTTAGCGAATTGAAATTCGTTTACTATTTTGATACAATTATCTTGGCACAAAATCATCTTTCTGCTCTCAAGATAGAAAACAGCAACCTGGTTCCGAGGGCCAGTTTCCTACGTCAATACTGACTGCTATGCTGTAAGCAGCCTCCTTTTGGGTCATGGGAACGAGGTTGAGAAAACAGTATAAAATCTCTAATCAATTTTACAAATATGTTATTTGTTGAAGGCCAGCTTCTTTACTTGTAAGGTAGTGTCTTGTATGGATTAAGAATTCCCTGCAACGAAGAAATCAATTAATCAACAAGAGATTCAGAAGGCAAATTTGCGAATATTTATTGGGGGAAATTTGAAGTCTCAGGATACTTTAGCGAACGCCTATCATAGCTAGTTCGAAGGGTAGGAATTTTTAATGAACCTTGAAAGGGATAGAGGATTTTTATTTTATATAATCAATTAAAAATTTACAATACATATTACTAACTACATTACTTACAAAATACTATACGATATTACTAGAATGATACCCCGGGGAGCAATAGACTGTGTCTACCCGCGACCATTACATAGAGGTGAAAAAAAAAAAAGAAAGAAAAAAAACTACCAACGTCTGGCTCAAATTAGATGTCACGTGAAAATGTCCGCGAATGGAACAATTTAGAGAATTGAAATCAATAGGTGAAATTTGGAAAGACGCTCTTTCCCGTGGCCGGAAGAAAATTCAGATCATTTCAACATTCATCTATTGTTGTTTTATAAGTTCGAAAAGTTTCTTCAAGCACGAGTTACGCACGAAGCTGCTTCAGTTCCTCCTGGGATTAAAAAATATCTACAAAGAGTCCTCGTGAGGTTTCATTCTCTTTCGATCTGGAATTTTGTTTGCGAAATAAAAAACTATCTGAAATTTTCTCTTATTTGACGAAGTCAACAACAAACTGCAGACACATGCTCAACTTTATCAGACCAAGAAATAATATCGTTTACTTAGCAAATGAAGAAATAAAGTTGCAAAATGTCAATCTTTGAAGCGAAGCATTCTGACAAAGATGAAGGCCAAGAGTGAACATGCACTGGCGAATCGCTTTAGCATAAAATGGCTTGGCAAACATTCAAAGAGTGTTTTGCTTAGTTTCAACGGTGAGTTTCGTCAATTTAGAACTCTCAGACACTTACTTCTTGTTGGCTAGGCCAATATTTTCATCGAATAATATCCTTACTATCGTGCTGCTTTATTGTCGCATCTTTGGTTGAAATACACGCGGGAGGAGAAGTGAGAATATTTCAGCTCCGTACTTTATTCAGCAATTTGTCAACAAATTAAAATAGATTAAGAAACTATTGGTACCTAAAACGGGCCTTGAGCAATACCTGTGGTATCAGCAATATCAGGGAATTTATTCTTAAAGAACCTTGAATTATAAAAAATAGGGAAAATACCTGAGGATCCATCATTTTCTTAATCTTTTGCATCAACTTAATTGCTGATTCTGATTTCGAATATCCAATTGCGTTTGCTTTTTTGAATCCTAAACCATGTTCTGCACTAATACTGCCTCTGTATTTTGCTGTAAATTTAGATGCAAGAGACATTTATCGTAGAGTTAACTGAACTAGAAGAAGTAATGTTGCAAATGTCGATCTTTGAAGCGAAGCATTCTGACAAAGATGAAGGCCAAGAATGAACATGCATTGGCGAATCGCTTTAGCATAAAATGGCTTGGCAAACATTCAAAGAGTGTTTGGCTTAGTTTCAACGGTGAGTTTCATCAATTTAGAACTCTCAAACACATACTTCTTGTTGGCTAGGCCAATATTTTCATCGACTAATATTCTTACTATCGTGCTGCTTTATTCTCGCATCTTCGGTTGAAATACACGCGGGAGGAGAAGTGAGAATATTTCAGCTCCGTACTTTATTCAACAATTTGTCAACAAATTAAAATAGATTAAGAAACTATTGGTACCTAAAACGGGCCTTGAGCAATACCTGTGGTATCAGCAGTATCAGGGAATTTATTCTTAAAGAACCTTGAATTATAAAAAATAGGGAAAATACCTGAGGATCCATCATTTTCTTAATCTTTTGCATCAACTTAATTGCTGATTCTGATTTCGAATATCCAATTGCGTTTGCTTTCTTGAATCCTAAACCATGTTCTGCACTAATACTGCCTCTGTATTTTGCTGTAAATTTAAATGCAAGAGACATTCATCGTAGAGTTAACTGAAACTTGGGGTTGGGTCGCAGGCCTAAGTTGGGTCGTAGGTCATCAAAAAAGGAAAAGCGTGAATAGTTTCCCAAAATAGGAAGAGAAATATGAGAACAGAGCTTTGATTTTAGAACTAGGGAGGACTTGGAAGGGTTATTTTCTAATTCATTTCATTCAACCGAAAATAACTAGTCTACATTTATTTAGTATCTAATTACAGTTATATCTAAGAGTCTTTCATAACAGTAGTACTGGTCAGTTTAGCAGTTTGCGAAAAGACATGTGCATGACATACAAGTAAATTAGATAAATAAGACAAAACGAAAATTCTACAAAATTGTATCACATAGCATACTCTTGATGAGCCATCCAGGTTAGATCATTACAGTAGCCTGTCAGGGCTTATCATTATGGGATGGCGAATCGAATATCGATAGCTAAATCAAATACAATTAACATCCACTACTTGATAACGCCGGTACACTAAAATTTTATGGGAGGGGTGGGGAGGGGTTTCTGATCAGCAACGAGCTATCGACCGTGTACGTGACCTTTAGACTCTTGTACAAACTAGTTATACTGTCGCTATTTCACGTGCAAGAAACAACTTAAAATCACTGGCACGCTTGTATCCGCGGCGCTAATGTAACATACTTAGACTCTATTCTTTTTCCTCTCTTGGGACTAAATAAATTCAGTTTATGAAATAAAAATAAGCCTATAACCCTTTTGACAGTGAAGCTGCAAACGTATACAATCATGTTGTCAGTGACTTGACTTGACTAGCCCTAGCTCCCTTTACTCCCTGTTAAAAATTTGAAGCATGAAAACTGCAAGGGGCAGCTGCCGGCAGTAATGAGAAGATAGTTGGGAGGGAGCGGACTACCAAACGATGTTGGACAATAATTTTTGAACGGAAAGGTGCAGTGTAGGTGCAATTAAATATTGTACGGTTTAAAATAAATTTACCACAAAAAGTCAGATTTACCTGTCCATTCGAAGATATATGGTTCCAGTTCGTTGATAAAATTCTTGTCATCCTGCGCCGGGATCACATTTAGATGGAGATTTCCTACGAAAAAGAATACATAAAAAATATTAGCCCTTTCAAAAAGCGTCACCGTTTTTCTTTTATGAATATAACGATGAAATAAATACGTTAGAGCTGGTAAATTAATAAAAGAATCAAGGAAACTGAAAATCGTACCATCTCCAAGATGACCATAACCAACAATTCGTTTGGCTTTATCTTGTAGCTTCTCTCGCATGTCAGTAACGAGGTCATAGAGACAAGCCAAAGGCAGTGAGATGTCATACTAAAATGCAGAAAAATAGTTATTGTACGTGCAGAAGAGTAATCATTAAAAATTGAAAAACTCGTAAGATTTACAATCATACCTGGTGAATCGAAAAAATTGTGCCTTGTTTGTGTGGCTGCTATGGAGGAGCTGTAACTTCAATTGTCCCATTTTTTACATAGTTGCATAGGATTGGCTTCAACTTGGAGTTTGAGATCTTGTTTGAGTCAATCCGACAAGTGGCTGCTGATTTATGGCACAGGAAAGGCAAAATAAGTGGTTGCTTCAAAAACAGCACTTCTATTGTTCTCCAGTAATGTCACAATCAAGTAAATTTTGAAAGAAAAGGTTATTGCGTTATATATAATTTTTTCTACATTCTTAAAAGGGTCAATATAAAGTGTTGGTTATCATAAATCAGCAACCACTTGTCAGATTGACTCAAACAAGGTATCAAACTCTAAGTTGAAGCCCGTCCTATGCAGTTGTGTAAACACGCGACAATTGACGCTGCAGTTCCTCCACAGCAGCCACACAATGGGGCACAATTTCTTTGGGACGCCCTGTACAATGAAGAGTTTAGGTAACTCCGTTCTTTTTTGCCAATGCTCTCTACTTCAAAGGTACTTCTTTAGTGTTAATTATGTCATGTTAGTCATTGATTGACCGACTCGTTATCAAATTCATGGGGAAAAATTATAGTGGTACCTTGTACACTGCTCCATCATGCATCAACGCTGATGCAATGCCTTCCCTAATCATCCATATGGTTTTTATCTACAATAAAAAGAAAATATATGATACAGTTGATATTATCGAAATGTTTACAGTGATCATAATATGTGCTTGAATTCTCTCTTAAAACGGTTTAAAACTTCTTACTTTTGATTACCTTCGTTAAATCTGTCGATACAGTACCGTCCAGAGCAGTACCATCAGCCATTACATCTTCCAAAAATGCATTCAGCTTCTGTCAATTAGAAAATTGTCGTTCAGCGTAAAATGTGGAATTTTCTATTATGAAACAAAGATCAGGTTTAATATCTGTGAATGATCTTAAACTCTCTTATAACAGAGATAAAAAAGAGTTCCGGCCATGGTAATGAGCGTTAGGATAAGCAAAATATTGCAGTATTGAATTTCTCTGCAGCCTGTTGCAGTAAATTAAATGAAATTGTAGGAACAAACCCATCACTAGATCTATTTAGGGAGTTTGCTTTTCATATCAACTATGAAATTCAAGTCATGACTTAGCAGCTATTGTAAGTAATAGTTATTGCTGAAATTTTCACAGGTGCGAAAAACTCATCTGCCAATAGACCATTTCGACAATCAAAAAAGGAGACTGGGGAGAGCGGTTTGTTCTTGTAAATTGCGGATGCAGATCTGGTAAATGGCTGCCACGGAGCTTTCACAAATGATAAATTTCCCTCTGCAGAAATGTTGGTTTTTAAATTCACAGTTAAAATGAAGAAATTATCCCCTAAAATTTAACCGAAAAGGTGTCCCATCACCAATAAGCCTCGTAACTAAAGGGAGACTTACTCTCCAACCCAGACCAAAGGCAAAAGATATCTAGTGAAATCCCAGGTCCTGAACACGAGTTTTGATTTTGTGTCAACTGTAACTACGATGTAGACTGATTACAGCTCGGTTTGGCTGGCGTTAGTCTCGTTTTGGTGAGCGATAACTGGGACTCACTGTAATCAGTCTAACTACGATCCTATGAACAAACAAACAAGTAAACAACTAGGACTTATTTCGATGCTTCCTTCAAAATTCTAAAGACCTACCTCCTCATCATGGTCGGCATTTGAACCCGAAGTCTCAACCAAAACATAGAAAGGAAATTTGTTGATTGGATTTCGATACTTTAGATGAGTCTCTACCACATCCATACAATGGTTGTCAAGAAATTCGAAAGCTTCGAATAAAGAAAAGGTGAGATTTAAAAGAAATCTCTGGAAAAACGTGCCCAGCAGAGCTTTTTTGAATCAAAATAAAGCATTTTTGTATATTACATAATGTAAGAAGCCTGTATATGTCCCTATGTTTGTTAAAATTTGTCGTCTTCGCACAAAATTCCGACTATCAGTCCTTTTAAGCGAGTTTCCTACCAATAGATTCTTGCAGTTAATGTGAAGATCCAACATGTTACAAAAATTTCGTGATCAAATTGGAGAGCATACCAAATCGGAAACCAACCAAAAATAACATAAGATTATCAGCCTACCTGAAAGAACTTCTCCCAACATCATTCTTGCTTTGACGAAGGCCTGTTTAACTGCCTCAAAGGATTCACAGCCAAGAAATGCTAAGCTTATTGCTTTAGGTCTTTGTGGAGTCAAAATGGACACTTTTGTAATGATTCCTAAGGTTCCTTCTGAACCAATCATTAATTGCTTCAAATCATATCCTGCAAAAAACAAAATAGTTCATCTTTAAAGCAATAGACCGTGCTTGTGGATCAAAGTAGTTAATCCTCGTCGAGGATGAGATGAGAACATGAATTTGGATATTGATAAACACAGAGTGTGGAGCCTAGTTGCTGCTGTTAATTTCAGGGCAATATGCAGCCTCCTAAATCTTCCATTAACAATGGGTTTGGTTGAGTATATCTCCGCATACCAAACAAACCGAAATTCCACCAGTACAGTAATTCGAACGCTTTCAGAAGATATATGCAAAGTATTTCAGATTATGCCATGATACAGTAAGTCCCCAGCATATAAGAAACTCGAAATTTTGAATTAGGTTGGCAGATTTCTTATATGTTCAATAAGAAACTGTCTTTTCATATATGGGATGCTTTCGTCGGTCAATATGGTAAATTCAAGATAGTTGAGAATATCCCAATATTAGAAAGGTCTAAAGAATTGAAGGTTCTCAAGAACTAAAGAATTATATGATCATTTCATGTGTAAAAATATCAAATATGGAAAACAGTTATAACTTTCCCATAAAATTTTGAACAAAAAAATCAGGCTGTCTAGTTTCTTATAAACGAGTAAATATTCCCTATGCTGGCAGGCTGCAGTTTCTTATATGTCCGTTTCTTATATGCGGGGACTTACTGTATTCTTACCTGTGTTATCTTTTCGTAATGTTGCCAAACAGTCTAACACTGTCCCATCAGCTAATACCTTGCAAAAAAAGAACATTCATTTAAATTCCGAGAATAAAACATGTAAGATGTACCATGTCCAGCAACACAAAATGAAAAGAATTATCAAATCTATATGTTGTTTTATATTTTTAAATTTTGCTAAAAGAGGAGATATATAATTTAATGTTGTTATTATGTTGCATTCTCGAGAAAAATTTGGAATTCTACATTTTTCCAGTAGATATCAACTTGGCTTGTACGACTGGTAGATTTTGAAACCAGGTGATTTTTATCAGAAAGACAACACATTTTTAATTAGAACAAGGGAAAAATTTACTTACTGCTTCTACTCCAAGTACTGAGCCATGTAATGAACCATATCGAAGTAGCCTCAAACCCCCAGCATTTGTTGCAACATTCCCACCAATCTGACAACTGAAAAAATTCACCAATAAACAAACTGACGAGTTTGAACAGTTGAAAAAGCGGGACGACCGCACTTTAGCAGACTAGATTTATGTCATATCTCTCAGGAACGAATTTGACCAAATACCCTACTAACACTAACTAAACCCTACCTTACCCTAACTAAACCCTAACTAACCCTAACTAACCCCAACTTACCCTAACTAACGCTAACTTAAACCCTAACTAACCCTAACTAAAACCCCCTTTTCCACAACCTAGCCCTGACCCTTACCCCGCTAAAAGTGCAGACTAGCCGAAAAAGCCTCTTCTACGTGTTGCATAAACAAAGTTATAAAACACACTTAATTACAAACAAAGGATATTTAAGAAGCGTAGCTTAGTTTAGCTAGTCTTATTGAAATATATACCCCCTTTAATTAGCATGTGCTATAAAGTTCATCAATTTTGTTTCATTCCAGAACAAACTGTGTCAGTTCGGAGCTTACCTGTGTCAGTTCCGTAAAAACTCTCTGTTAACATGAAAAATGAAATTTGCTTACCTTCCTTTGGCACCCAGATCTAAAGGCATCATCAAACCTCTTTCAGCTAAATGATTATCTAAAACTTCCAGGATGCAGCCAGCTTGACAAACCAAAATACCTGCAACAAACCACTACTGATCAATCTTTACCCTTTAGGATTTATTAAATCTTTTGTGCATGGTATCTATCACAAACTTTAAGTTCACTTATGATATTGCAATTTCTATATCTCCATAAACCGTATCATTTCTCATGGGCTAACACCTCCCAGCTGACATAGATATTCAATCATTACACAGATTTCTTTTCTGTGGACTGAGCATTACAGATAATTTCAAAAATTCACGTAAAAGTGGTTCAATACTAAATAGCAATCAATATCTTGTTTACCTGCAGTCTCATCGACATCGATTATTTTGTTCATCAGTGAAGTTGAAATTATTATCTCATCAAAAACTGGGACACTTCCACCTAGAAAAGTAGCATATAATAGTATTGTCACAGATTTGACATTTTTCTATAACATTTTAGATGGTTATAGAAGGGAAGGTCCTTCCAGAAAGTCTCAGTGTTTGCTTTAAAATGCCACAATGAAGTATTGTCACAATAAAGAACATTGTCCATGTTTTGAACTGAATATGGACTGGGGGTACTGAAATAATATTCATACAAATTTTCATGAAAATTACAATAGACAATTGTGCTAAAGATGGTGGGCAGGAATTTGGAGAATTGCTTCAAATCATATCCTGCAAAACAAATGAATTTACTGATCCCAGGAGATGTAATGTGTTGAAAAGGTCCCCCCTAGAGCTGGGCTTAAAGCAGTACTGCTTAGGAATGACCCAAGGGAATATGTAGTACATAAGGTTGACACGAGGCTATGAATATCACAGTTCGATAGTGATTCCCCGCCCCCTCCCACCCATATCAGCCCATATCTCGAAAGTAGAAGTATGATGATACTTTATAGAATGGTACTCGACACTGCGTTCGTCATGTTTTCACTAGACCGAGCCTACTACATTGAGTTTATATATCGTGTTAGACTGTTAGTTGTTGAAAAGTAATTAGAATATAGTGTTGATCAGTAAATATAGTTATTTTCGTTTGGGTGTAACGAATTAGAAAATAACAGAATTGATCATCTTTAAAGCAATATACCGTGCTTGTCGATCAAATTAGTAAAGTCTCGTCGAGGATATGATTATGAACATGAATATGGATATTGATAAAAACCGAATGTATTACCTGGTTGCTGTTTATAGTTTCAGGGTAATAGGTTTGCCTCATAAATCTTCCAAATACAACAAGTTTGCTGGGTGTATCTCTAGTTACTAAACGAGCACAAATGCCAAGACAAGAAACTTGACCGTTTTCAGAAGACGGCCAAAAAGGCCCTTAGCACCATCCACATACGTTTTTACCTTCAAACTGAAAATACGCAAAAACTTTAAGATTATGCCATTGTATTCTTACCTGTGTTATCTTTTCGCAGTGTTGCCAAGCAGTCTAACACTGTCCCATCAGCTAATACCTTGCAAAAGAACATTCATTTACATTCCGAGAATAAAACATGTAAGATGTACCATGTCCAGCAACACAAAATGAAAAGCATTATCAAATTTTGAAGTTGTTTTATATTTCTAAATTTTGCTAAAAGAGGAGATATTTAATGTTGTTATTATGTTGCATTCTCGAGAAACATTTGAAATTCTGCATTTTTCCAGTAGATATCAACTTGGCTTGTACGACTGGTAGATTTTGAAACCAGGTGATTTTTATCAGAAAGACAACACATTTTTAATTAGAACAAGGGACAAATTTACTTACTGCTTCTACTCCAAGTACTGAGCCATGTAATGAACCATATCGAAGTAGCCTCAAACCCCCAGCATTTGTTGCAACATTCCCACCAATCTGACAACTGAAAAAATTCACCAATAAACAAACTGACGAGTTTGAACAGTTGAAAAAGCATCTTCTACATGTTGCATCAACAAAGTTACAAAACACACTTAATTACAAACAAAGGTCATTTAAGAAGCGTAGCTTAGTTTAGCTAGTCTTATTGAAATATATACCCCCCCCCCCTTTAATTAGCATGTGCTAGAAATTTCATCAATCTTTTATTCCTGAACTGTGTCAGTTCCGACCTTTCTAAAAACTCTCTGTTAATATGAAAAATGAAATTTGCTTACCTTCCTTTAGCACCCAGATCTAAAGGCATCATCAAGCCTCTTTCAGCTAAATGATTATCTAAAACTTCCAGGATGCAGCCAGCTTGACAAACCAAAATACCTGCAACAAACCACTACTGGTCAATCTTTACCCTTTAGGATTTATTAAATCTTTTGTGCATGGTATCTATCACAAACTTTAATTTCACTTATAATATTGCAATTTCTATATCTCCATAAACCGTATCATTTCTCATGGGCTAACACCTCCCAGCTGACATAGATATTCAATCATTACACCGATTTCTTTTCTGTAGACTGCGCATTACAGATAATTTCAAAAATTCACGTAAAAGTGGTTCAATACTAAATAGCAATCAATATCTTGTTTACCTGCAGTCTCATCGACATCGATTATTTTGTTCATCAATGAAGTTGAAATTATTATCTCATCAAAAACTGGGACACTTCCGCCTAGAAAAGTAACATATAGTAATATCGTCACAGATTTGACATTTTTCTATAAAATCTTAGATGGTTATAGAAAGGAAGGTCCTTCCAGAAAGTCTCAGTGTTTGCTTTTTTTTTTTTTTTTTTTTTTTTA
>REGM01000009.1:2524472-2625627 GCA_004194415.1 Aurelia aurita | reverse complement strand
GAATTTGATTCTCGCAGCGACACAATAACAACAGTGATACGTTTCATTTTTATAGAAAAGATGATATACACATAGTTATCTATTTCTTATAAAATACACGATCTTTGCTGAGTTTTGCTTTTTTATATCCATTTAACTTCTTCCTGAACATTGCTGAGCATTCCTCTTCGGTTGATGCCTGATGATTAGATCCATGCTCCAAATATGCTGCAATTACCTGCAAAAAGAGATCAAAGGGGTCAGAAAACTAACCGAATCACGAGAAGAATGTCTCTACTCATGTCAATAAGTGACGAGGCTCTGTGCTTACAAATACAATATCCATTCACACTGGGAAGAAGCAATCTGGTTTCAAAAACATGGGCACTGGGCAGGTAGATCTTTTCGGAAATTATGTCATTTCTTTTGACATACAGCCTTTGCCATGACATAATTGGAGCTAAATTGCTAGAGCGTGCATTGCTCTCACCAACGCACAAAGTGATTTTGTACTCGTATTTGCATAAAATAGCCACGGTGCAGATTTCTGCTTGGATTTGCATTCTCTGCCTCGAGTTGAAAATAGTTTCCGAAAAGTTCTATGTATTAATTAAGTTCTATTATTTAAGTTCTATATTTTTTAAGTTCTATATTAAGTTCTATTAATTAAGTTCTATTATGTAACAGTAACATCCGTTGTCCTTGTCCTTGATTTTGATGCAAGTACAGCGCGATGAGCGATCGCTAACAAAGGGATTTCTACGGCCGATTTGCCAAGGTGCAACTGAAACAAAGCAAGCCACAAAAGATGCCTCAAAGCATTAATGGCTAACTCACTCGTTGTGCATGCGAACAGGGTTGTAGACGTGAAGACACGAAAGAAGGAAGATAGGTCTAAACATCTGCTTCGACTAAATTTGTGAATCTAATTCAGACTTATACTGTTAATCAATTTATTGCCGATTACACAGATTCAGCAAATTTGGAAGAGACAGCAGCAACTTTATCAAAGTCCACATTATTAATATTCATAAAGCTGAACGACCAAAGGCATGTTTTAATCAAAGCAGCATTTGATAAAGCAAAATGCATCTGATCGTAAATTAATTCGTACCACAATTGAAAAGATAGGAGGAGCTTGTCGTTAGTGAAATCAAATGATTACAGAGTCGTCGACATAAAATGCGAAAATTGAGGTAATTGGGCGTTGCAAAGAAAGATAGAGAAGCAAAGGGACGTTCTGGGTTGATTTTTTAGTTGCATCCTGCGACAAGAAAGATGTCGAGGTTTAAAAACAAAGTAAGTTTTGCAACTAGGAAGCTTGTCTTCCAATAGGATTGTGATAGAAACGTCGCGGCGTCCACCATAACGCATTAAGCGTCAGGTGCACTGGCAGTTTCCACAATAATTGTTGACGGCAAAAATTGTGACGGTACCAAACTCATTGCTATCTCCGCGATAAAGAGACTGGATTTTGGCGACAAAGAAATTTATCTAGGCCTAAAGAATTAATCATCCTCGTTTCGAAAGCGTAAAAAAATGTTCCGTTGTCATCGTTCTCGAGTGCCGTCTTCAATTTGTGCCGTTTTCGTGCGAACTGGAGGCCTATCCATAAAAATGTCGTTCCGTTTTCAAAACGTACCAGCATCGTGTGGAAGTAGTCCAAATCACACTTACTATAACTTCTTTCGTCAGCTGTTCGCAAAGAGCTTTAATTTCTCGCAAGTCAGTTTCTCAGTGGGTGGGTTCTTGAGCATATGTCGCATTGCAATACAAACGTTTGTTTTGTTAAAGTATTCGACGAACGTTTCTTCATTGGTCAATTGTTTACATATAAGTTTATAATTATATTTGAAAAGCTTTTATGATGTTATGCTATTAACCTATCAAATCAATAGTCCAAACAGATGTCCGAAAAATTAAGAAAATGAGTAAGTTGGTTAAAGAGGTTGAATGGTTTGTAATAAAAACTATGATGACATTCTGAGATATATGAAAAGAGCTTTGAAATTCGCAGAGGGAAGCTTGTGAAGGGGTAACAGAAGGGACGTAAAATATGAAGATTTCTTGGCATAAATTATTGATCGCGGTTCGTGGGTACCATTTGATTACAATCGAAATGTGTTTATGTGGATTTTTATCAAAAAACAACTCAGTGAGAATCAAGATTTTCAAGATGTTAGCGGTTGCTAAAGAGAGGGATGTAAAAAGTCAAAGAAAAACTGCTGCAGGCTTTGAAATTTTGTGCGTAGCACGGTGAGGCGTAGTTACAATATTTGAGTCTACTTGGCAACACACACATTACTACAGTTCTGTCCTTTCGCAACAAGGATAAAAGTTTGCAAGAAGCAAGAGCCAGGCGAAACTACACGCATCTATAGCTACAAGTTTCTAAATATAGCTTAAAGAATATCGATAAACATGCTCTTACGTAGAAGATAAAATGTTGCTGCATTCAGAGTGTTGAATATGGAATTTACGCAGTTCAGCCTTGTCTCGAGAGTCTTAAAATAGATTTATGTGACAATATTTTCTTAACGCGATTAGCTTTCCAGGCAAAACAAGAAGTGAAGATACCGCGAGATTAAAATTAACAATTGATTAAAATTATGCTAGGCAAAGACAAATTGCAACAAGCAAATGTTATGTTACAGCTGCAGAAAGAAACTGCCTTTTGCGAGATCTGTATCAAATGAATGAGTTCTAGCATGGTGAATAATTTGTGGCATCAAGAGAAAGGTATCAATGGTAAGGCATTATATGCTAGAGTTTAGAAGTGTGGCATCGCAGGAATGCTGTTGAGAAAATAGAAGCATTGTAGTGGTATCAATAGTGACGAACGCTAAAGACATTGAGAGGCTGTTACCGAAGGGAAGGCAACGGAAATTCTAGATATTTAAAGCATGAGGTTATTGCAGAAATCAACAACACGTTATTCCAGAAATTGCGTTAGATCAATGTCCTTGATTGTTGGTTCAAATCAATCAATCATCAATAAATTGATTGATTGATTGATTGATTGATTGATTGATTGATTGATTGATTGATTGATTAAGAGTTCCATCGACGCAAGTTCAGTAGAAGAGGTGAACCGAGGAGTGGCATCAAAGGCGATCGAAGAAATACAATTTTACGGGATCAACACAAGAAGAAGTGCACAAATTTGTACTAAAATTACGTTGGAGAAGATCAAAGAAGAACAGTGATGTTAATTTAACAGATATTCAGAAGAAGAAATTATTAGTCAAATTGAGACAAAGCTCCACAAAAGGATGATACGATAAAAGCTTTTAGATAACCAACGAAATTTCATGTAGTAGAAAATACTCTCAAACCTCTGGACGTCTAGCTGGCAGGATTTGAAGAATATCTTTACACCCAGCTGGGAGTTGTGTAACTTCAATCAAAGATAAGCTGTTCTGCACAAATCAGGAGCAGAAATCTTCGCGATGATAAAAGATCGAGAATCTAATAGAGATATATGCGTCAATCAGGAACGAGCAATGCAATATAATCTCGCGAATGTGTGAATTACTATTTGCGGAAGAATCGTTTTATGAAAATCAGCTGTAATTTTACTCAAGAAGATTTTATCGAAAAGTCTAGAAAGTTTTAGTATAATTTGAAATTCACTCTTTTGTTTTATAAACGACGATATCAAAATTTTCACTGTTTACGTCTCGGCGATTAGATCTTGAAAATACTGGCTGAGTCTGCGCGTATTGATTACTGCCAATGTCACTCAATTATGTCTAACTAGCGATTTGACACGAAGGAGATACTGTTAATCTTGGTCGGGATTTTAATGTCATTTTTTCTCAAACGCGATATCCGTCGTCNGAAATCTTCGCGATGATAAAAGATCGAGAATCTAATAGAGATATATGCGTCAATCAGGAACGAGCAATGCAATATAATCTCGCGAATGTGTGAATTACTATTTGCGGAAGAATCGTTTTATGAAAATCAGCTGTAATTTTACTCAAGAAGATTTTATCGAAAAGTCTAGAAAGTTTTAGTATAATTTGAAATTCACTCTTTTGTTTTATAAACGACGATATCAAAATTTTCACTGTTTACGTCTCGGCGATTAGATCTTGAAAATACTGGCTGAGTCTGCGCGTATTGATTACTGCCAATGTCACTCAATTATGTCTAACTAGCGATTTGACACGAAGGAGATACTGTTAATCTTGGTCGGGATTTTAATGTCATTTTTTCTCAAACGCGATATCCGTCGTCGTAGTCCTCGTCGAAAATTGAGATATTTACATAATTCTAAACACTAAAAGATTGATTCCTATTGTGAAAGATATAATTTTACTCAGCTAGCCAAGTCAGACAGTCAATCAAATATAAATATATTGCAAAAGACATCAGGACATATCAGGTCTTCAGCGTTTAGCAGAGAACAAAGACACCAAAGAATGGAGAAAACTGGAATCTAACAAAGCAATTGACAACATAGGGGTTACTTGCTGAATAAGCCAAGCCATACAGTGAATTCAATAAAACTATATCGCAACAGATGACAGGACAGATTAGATTTTAGGATTTTAGCGAAGATCTGAGACATCAGAAACGAGAGACAACCGAATACAACGAAGAAACGAAAATTATGATTATTAAAGCTGATTGGAATATTGAAAACTTGCGATTCGAGATGATACTTTGGGGATGAAAGATTATTAATGCTGCAGAAACTATCTAACAAATCCTATGATACGATTAGAACATCTAGAAGTTTAGCTGGTAATTGATAATTGGACTGTTCTGTTTTTAATTACGGACAATCATTGATCAAAGGTACAAAATGGCGGATGAGACAAACGAAGAAGAAGCTCTGATTGTGTATGAGTCGTTAAAAAGCGACATGGGAGAAGCAAAGGCTAAAAAACGCTGGGATATATTGCGCCGTGTAATATTACCAAATTACATCACATCGGAAAATATCGAAGTAGATCCTTTAGCTGCATTGAAGGCGAAAGCACGTGAAACCCGAGAACGGAAAAGAAAACTACAAACGAGGCTTGCAACGATCATAGAAACAGCGAGAGAAGAACTCGAACAAGCCGAGTTGAAAGCGGAGAAAGTAACGACGACATATAAAGAAGTCGTTACGGATCTTCGACGGAAAATTACGATAGCTGAACATCGTAAAATTATCGAAAATGCATTTGCTGGTGGGCAGTCGACCGGAGACCGTAGAACGTCGGTGAATGACGTCGCACAGGGGATGAGAATCGTACGACAAATGGAAGCTACACATGATCGTATCAGAGCACGGAAACATTTTCTGAAGAAAGCCGCAAGCAAAAGATCGATAAATTCACCAAGCGTGGGCAGCAAAAGAGAAGAGGCCAATTCTAGTGCAGAAAGTAATAGGGAGGATGAAGGAAACGTTTCTAGTGCTAATAGCAAAAAAGGGGAGAACGTTTCTGGCGGAGAGAGCAACAGGGAAAAGAACATTTCTAAGGTCGGGAAGAGGAATACTAAGATGGGGAAGAAGAATAGAAAAGTTAATAGTGTAGAGAAGAACGGAGAAAAAGGCGCTCCTAGCATAGAGAGTAAAACAAAGGAAAATATTTCTAGTTCTGATAGCAAAAATGGGGAGAACGTTTCTAGCACAGGAAACAAAAGAGAAGAAAAAGCCTCTAGCGAAGAAGAGAATGGAGAAAAAGATGCTCCAACCGTGGAAAGCAAATATGAGACAGGAACTGAAGGTGCCAAAGAGAGTAGGCGGGCGGAAGGAACTCGTAAACATGGCACAAAAATAACAAAGAAAAAGAAGAAAGATGGCACTAAGGGTAAAGTGGGCGAGAAAAGTAAAATGAAAATTAAGAATGAGAAAGAAAGTTCGAACGACAACACGGAAGAAGACTTCAACGATGATATTGTAGGAGAAGAGAAAAATGATTTTGGGGAAGTTATAACTTCAATGGGTTTGAAACGAAGCCCTTTAAAACCAGCAGAGGATGAAAATGAAATCTACGAGAAGAGTATCATACGAGATTTCGATGAAGGTGGACAGATCGTTGTCCTTTCAAGAGAAATACAGAAACATCATAAAAATCGTTTGAAAGATGAAATAAAAAATAAAATGAAACTTCCAAGTGTATCAGAAAGTTTACAAGACCACGAAGACGACGAAGACATTAAAAGTTGCAGTGACGAGGTTGGGAATAATGATATATTCGAGAATAATCTTGAGGTGTTTAATGAAAATGAAGAGCACGATTTTGAGTTTAATGATCATTATAATATTGCTAGTGAACAAATCGAACGTACTGCGCATGACAGTATGAAAAATAATGATAATAATCAACACACAGCCCACGAGAAAGAGGTAGATGAAATTTATCCAAATAACAATGATTATGAAGATGAAACTTTTATGGGGGACAATTTCGGAAGAAAAAAAGATCCAAAAAATAAGAATAATGCTGATAGCCATAAAGGACTGTTCAGTGGCTGCAGCAACAATGGAACTAATTCTGAAGAAAACAAATTTGAGAATGATACGCGACATTATACGAGTCCTGTTGAATCTCAAAGGAAACTAGGAGGTCGACGTTCTAGCGGAATACCAGAAAACGAAGCATTGGAAACTTCTGAAAACAACGTCGAAAACATTGAAGAGGATTTGTTTATAGTTACTAAGCAAGAGACGAATGAGAACATCGAACCCATTCACGAAAGAGATGGAAGGAGACTTGAAAAGAGAGAACTACCTCATAAAGATAGCAGAAATATAGAGGCATCTAGGAAGCTCTCTGAAAATCTTAGAAAGACTCCAGATAGAATGAAACATGCTGATATTTTTTCAAGCACATATAGGAATTCTGTTTCAAAAGATAAGGAAATAAATAATGAAAACAAAATCCATTCAAAATATGGACAAGAATTACTTGAGGAATTATCAGAAAAAAATAGGAATGACATTGAGACGGTTGGATTTGATTTCAAGCGAAAAAGGAGGCCTAGTAGTTTGAAAATGCCACGAAAAGTTTTGCAAGATTTTGTTTTGAATAACCGTGTGCAAAGAACACAAACATACGGAGGGAGTACAAGTTTTGACCAAAAGAACACCAACATTAAAGAATTATTTACTCAAGCAGTTGATGGTAAGGAAGTATTTGAAACCACGACATCGGCAAGCAGTCCATCTGGAAAATCAATGTCTCCGTTTAAACGGTCCAGCAAGCGAGATAGCGGCTACTGCGAGAGCACACTGTCATCATTGGTACTTACAGGAACGTATAGCTGGTCTTTTAGCCAAAATCCGGAGAAAGGTATCGAGGAAATTTTCAACGGATTACGAGAAATAGGTCTCGATACTAAAGCAGATGAATTTGAAGATACATTAACGAATATACTTGAGATTCAAAAAGGTTTGAGAAGTGAACTGAAAGACGCAAAGAAGTCGATCGAAGATGAAAAAAATAGACTGCGGATTAAAGAACGGGAAGAGATTAAAATTCGAAAGATGAAAATAGCTTATGAGAGATTTAAGCAGAAGGAAAGAGAGCGAAGAGAATTTGAAGAGCTGCAAAGATTGTTGAGGGAAGAAGCAAAAAGGCGATTGGAAAGATATCAAAAGTTGCATAGAGAAAGGATGATGTTAGCTATTGATAATAATATTTCAAGGCAATACAAATTTTCGTATTTCAGCAATGTTAGGAATACGCGAAGAAGAAAGGAAAATGATCGAAAAACTACAGTCAGATTGAGAAAAGACAGCTGAATGACTGAGAGTTCCTTCAATGTTAAAACAAGCCGCATATTTATATGTTATAGTTAAACGTTGAACAAATTTTCGTATTCTATTTATTTTAGAAATACACTAGGAAGAAAAGAAAATAATCGAAAGACTACGGTCAGATTTAGAAAAGACAGGTAATAGACGAAGGAGCTTTCTTAAAGATAACGTTAGTTGAACCTTTGAACGATTTAGAAAAACTTTTAAACATCAAAGTATGTAAATGTTTAGAGNAAGATGAAAAAAATAGACTGCGAATTAAAGAACGAGAAGAGATTAAAATTCGAAAGATGAAAATAGCTTATGAGAGATTTAAGCAAAAGGAAAGAGAGCGAAGAGAATTTGAAGAGCTGCAAAGATTGTTGAGGGAAGAAGCAAAAAGGCGATTGGAAAGATATCAAAAGTTGCATAGAGAAAGGATGATGTTAGCTATTGATAATAATATTTCAAGGCAATACAAATTTTCGTATTTCAGCAATGTTAGGAATACGCGAAGAAGAAAGGAAAATGATCGAAAAACTACAGTCAGATTGAGAAAAGAACACTAAATGACTGAGAATTCCTTCAATGTTAAAACAAGCCGCATATTTATATGTTATAGTTAAACGTTGAACAAATTTTCGTATTTTATTTATTTTAGAAATACACTAGGAAGAAAAGAAAATAATCGAAAGACTACGGTCAGATTTAGAAAAGACAGGTAATAGACGAAGGAGCTTTCTTAAAGATAACGTTAGTTGAACCTTTGAACGATTTAGAAAAACTTTTAAACATCAAAGTATGTAAATGTTTAGAGGTTCTCAACTTATCAGCTTGGTTCAATTTTGAAGATAGGAGGAAATAAGAAAGATCACCTTTTTCTTGAGTTTCTTGGTCGATAGTCCATCATCTCCAACATCTTTAAGAACGACTTTTATTGCCTTCTGCCAGTTGAATTTTCCTGTAAGCAATTAACAAGTCCTCTTAACGGAAAGCAGTAAATTATCAAAAATCCATTAACTATGATGATAAACTCATCAAAGATACATTCTTCAAAATAGTATTAAAAATAGGAGTTCACACGCTTTTCATAAAATGCTGACAAAAACGTATGCATTGGTTACAGAAACTGCAGTGAAACTTGAAAAATGTTTGCAGAAAACTTTTACGACAAACTCTTTATTTTCCAAGCAATCATGGTGTAAGCCCTACCTTGTAAAAGTAAAGGAGAGGAATTGCAAGCTTAGAACATTTAACAATCTGTTTTCATTCATATTTTGCAAACATTTTGACCCATCTCCTGTCTTTGCATTTTCACTCATTTCTAACCTTACCTGTTACAGCTTGTTCATTGTCATCCTCTGTTTCCTTTTTGTCAGAATCCTCCCCACTTTCTTCTTCCTCTATTTGCACTTTCTTGCCTTTCTTCTTTTTCTTTCTAGGAGCTTCTTCTTCATTGCTAATTCCCTTATTTGGTTCACTCACACTATTTTGACCATTAGCAACTTTATCATTACAGTCTCTTTTCCTTTTTCCTTTCTTCTTTTCTTTTGAAATTTTGTGACTTTCTTTGCCATTTTCCTTAGTTTCTAACTTTGACTCATCATCATTTGCACCATTGATATTTGAAATAGAACCATTTGAATCTTTCGTTTCCTATGAAATAAAGATTTATAATATTATTAGGTTAAATTCTAAGTCATCAACTACTATGTATTGTGATCCTCATACCATTACCAATTTAATTTAATTTGTCAGTACAAGAAAAAATTAATCATAAGCTCCTTCATTAACTTAAAATTTAATAGAGAATTCAAAAATATATATAATAAACTTATTTGAAACAAGTTTACTATATTTTTGAATTCTCTGTCATTATCATCAACATTTAATGCTGATTAAAGCCTTTCTCAGCTAAATTAACCACTATCTAAATCATGATGTTGAAGAACAATCTGTGAAGAAAGCAAGCATATTCATTTCTTTACAAAATTTTCTGCAAAATTTTACCTCTGTTTTCTTTGGACTGAAAGCTTCCCATAATTCGTCAAGAAGTGTTGGATTATTTACTCTTAGACTGTTGCTGCAGAAGTTCTAGAATGAAAAGGGTACATTAATACAGATCTGTTTTCCGTTGATGTTTTCTTGTTGCGGCGAAGCCGCAATCTATTCGAGTTCTAAGGAAGCACCGAGATCTATGTTTGTGTGTCAGGGGCACTTGTGAGCTTGGATCATGTGATCATTTGGATTTCACGTGTGCATTTCACAACAACATCTGCACACATGTGAAAGTCACATGATCACATAAACACATGATCCAATAGACAGGGCGTGCACTGTGCAGCTAAATGATTTCAAGATATTGTGATGAGTTTAATTCCTCTGTTTTCAAGATTAACGTTTGTTGAATTGACGTGTGTATGCGTGACAAATCGATTAATGGCTTCAAGACCATTAACAACAGGGATGACGCAATTGCAACGATAAATTCTTATTGTCAGTGCTTCTTGTGTACTCCTTTTGTATTATCTCAGAATTAAGCCAATCAGTTTTCTTGGAGCTTTGTTATTTGTTGAGCAATGACAGGAAGAGCTTCGCGACCTTGAATCATGTGCTCAAGTCATGATTATAGAAAGAAGCAATTTGATTGGATAATACATTATTAGTACACTTTGCTCCCAACTTTTTGTGGTAAGAATTAATTGTAGTTTATTTCATGGGGGAAGGTCATGATAATAAATCGTTCAAATGTTTTTTTGTTGTCTGTTTCCACTTGGTACAAAAGCCAATACGCCGCACACTGACTATTGTTATTGCTAGTATATAATTGGTATATTTTACAATAAACAGTGAGGAAGTTGCAGGCTCAATAGGCAATCAAACCAGTGTACCTTTACATTGTCTAATGTCTTTGTTGTCTAAAAACACTATTTAAAATACAAATAAACAATGGAACTAGTAGATCATTTTCAAATTCAAAATGATATGCGATAAAATGCAGCTATATAAGGTTATACTTAGAGGCAGGCCTCATTAAAAATATTCTGTGCCTGCGAGCAATTGGTTAGGAAAAATGTGCCTGCAGTCAAAGCACTCTGAGTACAGAAAAAGGTGCCAGCAACTAATGTGTAACATTATTTTGTGCTTGCGAGCGGCGCTCACATGCTCACGCACACTAACAAGGCCTGCCTAGAGGTGAGCTACAATTGTGGCCTAAGCAGTAATCATTCCTCATTGAAAGGATAAAATGTGACACTTATATCACTTTTTTTGTCCTCCAATTTATAACCTCAAATGTTTTCCTGTAAATTTTTATTTTTTATCACAAAATCACTGGTGGTATTGGTATTCTATTTAGCAGACTTTTAGGAACCTGATGAACTTACGAGAAATTTAGACTTTTTTCTTGGTACATTTGAATATTCTTGTATTCTCTGAAGATATTCTTTGATCTTTGGGTTTTTTATACCTTCATTAGCTTGCTGGACTTGCTACAATGAGAAAATTGTAAAATAAAAGTTAGTTTCAAGTTTATGGATAAAATCTGATCCTGATTCAAATAAAAAATCAAGAAATATAAAACCTAAAATACAAATTTTTCTTTTCCAAATTTTAAAGGGTCACAGAATGTGATCATTTTTGACCAAGAAAATAATTTTGAAATTTCTAGTATGAGCTAATGCTCCAGGTTACGAGCAACTAGAATTCCATACAATTTTGTAGGGGTTTCTGATTGAGGGGCCTTTTTGAATCTTTGTTTTTCCTGCTATGATGAGTTCAAGAAAACCAGTTGGGGTCATCGACCAAAGATTTTCGTCCCCGTTGACGGATTTTGTCCGTTAAGATCCGAACCCCCTCCTCCCCTAACGGACAAAATTGGTTAACAGGGACAAAAATCTTTTGTTGATGACCCCTTATCTTGCAACTCTTTAAAGTGAGCATGTAGATTTTCATTTTGCAAAAGAAATCCAGTCTGGCGCAGTGGAGATAATTTATTGATGCTGCAGCGAAGTATAAAATATGTCATGTTTTGAATCAACCTCTCAGAGAGCATTCAATATTAGTCACGCCGCACAAGTAACTGCACAGCTGCTTGGAATTATGCTGTAGATCTCTGGATCACCGTTTAAAACAATGGACGACACTGCCATTTGAACAAAATCACTTTATTATTGTGAGAAAACCATCATAATTATTTTCAACCTTCATCCATTCTTGCTGTTTAACTTCTCCTTTATTCGCTTTTTCTTTAGGTCTATAAAGCTTTCCTTGATATTTTTCTGCCTCTGTAATGCAGCTCGTATGTTCTGCATAGGCCTCCCCATGAAAATCTTTGCCACAATCAAGGCATGACAAAACACTGCAACTTCGACATTCCGATAGATAATGTTTCTCTACTCTGTTCTTCTTTATTGTTTGACCGCAAGCATCACAGATGAACGACACCATGTTGAAAATAAAGAGGGTTTTCTGCCAATAACCAAGAACAAATTTTACTGTGTTTCTGGCCTCACTTTTCTTCTACATGTGTGTTTTGAAGACCTTTTTGAATAGCCTCATTCTAAAAAGATCTTATCGACTTATCAGATATCAGATCAACTTACATAAGTCCTATACATGAAAATCTTTGCCACAATCAAGGCATGACAAAACACTGCAACTTCGACATTCCGATAGATAATGTTTCTCTACTCTGTTCTTCTTTATTGTTTGACCGCAAGCATCACAGATGAACGACACCATGTTGAAAATAAAGAGGGTTTTCTGCCAATAACCAAGAACAAATTTTACTGTGTTTCTGGCCTCACTTTTCTTCTACATGTGTGTTTTGAAGACCTTTTTGAATAGCCTCATTCTAAAAAGATCTTATCGACTTATCAGATCAACTTACATAAGTCCTATACTTTCTTTTGTTGTTGGTGCTGTGATATCTTTTGTTTTATAACAAATCAGTTCTGGGATAAGAATCAAGAGACTGTAGTAATTAGTCTAAATGCCTCAAAACTGAAGATCAACCTCGTTCGGGTTTCACTTCCAGAAAGATGGCGAATATTTCAGGATTGGTTGACTCCATGCTGCGAGAATATCTTTTATTTCGTGGATTCACTGCAACTTTGAAAGCTTTGGAGAGTGAAATTAAATCGGATAAAGATAAAAGTTTCAGGGTAATGTATATGAAAGGGTTGCAAAGAAATATGGATAGTTAGAAGCACAGTAAAAAATGGGCCTAAAGTTAGGCCCTTGTTGTTTTGTCTTGTCTTCTTCTGATATGTGACTGAGTGATTGATTGATGGACTTGGTTGGTGATCTCGCAGAATTCATTCATGTTTCTGAGTGCACCTCAGAATGCAAAGCACATATAAGCTTTAATAAAGTTATTTCGAAGCCAAACAAAAAATGTGGTGGCATTAAGCTTACTCCAACCAAGATTTCTGAACAACGTCAAAGATCGTAATAATACCACACCTAAATTTTCAAAAGAAATATATGAAAATACAGGAATATAGGGGATAACGTAGATCCTGATGTGTTTTTTGTTGTTTGAACCCAATGGGTGCACTTGACCTGTGAGTTCCAACCAAGGCACAAAACCCATGACATTTTTAATACCTATTGTGCAAAATGTATGCCAAAAATGTCTATGATAACAAAATCACCAAAAGATTTGTGGGTTGTGCCATAAGAAAAACGTCAAAGTCTAAAGTTTTGTATTCAAGATACAAATTTGACTGGTTCATAGACCAAAATTGTCAAAATGTGCACCTACAGCTCTTTAATTTTATATGGTGGGCACACCAAAGATCTGATTGAAATGGTGTGCCCTTTCAAGTGAGAAAGTGAAGTTTCAACAGATGTATAATTAATATCTAATTTAGTTGAGATTGCTGATGAACATTTTGTTTCCTTCACAGGTGGATAAAGTTGTTGAACAGATCCAATTTCTTATAGTTAATTATGATTTAGCTGGATTGAAAGGCTATTGGTCACATCTAGACAGAAGGTTCTTCTCGAAGTTATCACATGATGCATATAAAAATGTGTGCAAGCTTGAAACCAGTGTCTTACGATTATACCTTGCCCATGCAATCCAATTCTCCAAGCAAGAGAAGGTTATAGAATTTTTTGAAAGATCTGCTTCAGAGCTTCAGAATTTACCAACATGGAAAGACTGGTTTGGTAAGTAAAGATCTTAATGGTCTGCACAATAATTCTTTCAAATTTGCATACATCTAGAATAAAAAAGATACTACAAGCGGAGGTTTGAGAAATGAGCACACAAACATCACAGGAAATTCTCACCACACTAACTCAAATTGTTTTCAAATGGAACTTTGTTTTGTGAAACAGTTACTAGCTTAAAAGTTTCTTGCAGGAAATTTGTTTGATTTCTTGTACATGCAGAATGAAATATTTATTTGAGCTATGGCTGTACAACTATCAGGTTTACAAATTTGCAAAAGTAAAGAAAATGTATTAAATCTCATTGATGGATACAGTATAAGGGTTTGTATTTAGTTTAAATCCAACTGTTATGATACATTTCAGCTTATTCTTTTAATGATCACACTTTGAATAAAATGCTTTCTATTGCAGCCCTACCATTCCTAAAGAATCCAGAACAAAATCCAATGTTCAGTATTTATTTCACAAGAGTTTGGCAAGAATCAGTAATGGTTGCTTTATTCAATTGCATCAATACTGTCTTCAGTAATTTGAGTATCCTTTCATGCCAAGTTTATACTTTTGACTGAGTTCTGAAGAATTCAAATACAGTATGTGCCAAACAATATTTAATTTTGATAATCATACCACAGTCCATATTTGTTAAGATTTTAAAACTTAATCTCTAGTCAAAATCCTAAAATTTATTAGGTGATTTTTTGTCCACTTTTTGGCTGGTTTCTCCCCAAGTTATAAGCAATTTGATTTCTTGAAAATTCTTAATCTGGAAACAGCCGAAATCAATCAGAAACATCAATCAGAGTTTCTAAATAATGAGCTTGATGAAGAGGATCTCTTCAAGATGCCTTAGATTTGCAGAAATAGATTATTTCATGATTTAGATAAATCATATATTTTATATTTGTAATCTGTTGCACAAGAAGTGTTGGACTTGCCCCAGTCTCGCTTTTGTTCTTCGGTCGATTACGGTAAAAGTCGCTGTGGTCCAAAGAAGTGTTTGTTGCTTGTATAAATTTCTTCTTTGTTTTATTAATACAAGGGATCTTTCTTTTCTTTGCAATTTCAATGAATTTTCCTTTTGATTGCACAGAACTCTAGAACTGTATGATCGATGTTGGTAAATAAATTTGTCCATCTGATTTAACCTTTGTAACATGATTATCAATAATAATAATAATAATATATGGATTTGAGGGTATGAAAAGCTAAATAGCCTATGTAGCCCTATTTAAAGTTTCTTACAAAAATCAACTGACTGCAAACTAGTTGTCACTCATTTGTCTGTCGTAAGCTTTCTCAAAGTCGAGAACTGACGTCAATTCAATAATGGAAGCTGGAATGTCATTCCATTGATTAATCACTCTTTGCGAAAAGAAATTTTTGCGAATTGTGGTGTTTGCTCGTTTCTTGTATATCTTGAGGCTATGTCCTCTTGTCATATTGCCATTCAGCTTGAAAAATATATTCGGATCAATATTTATATTTATATCAATAATTCAGTTGAATCAGTGCATAAGATTCCGCACTTTACATTCAGTTGCTGCAGGTTATTTACTCTTAACTCTGTCACCAGCTTTACCATCAATTTTGAATTTTGAGAAGGAAAAAGAAAAATTAGAAAGAATGAAGGAAGAGAACATTGAGCTGAGAAAACAAATAGTCAGTTTGCAAGAAGAACTGGTGAAATTAAGAAGCGAAAAGAGTGCTGGGAAAAAGAATATTTCAGTTCAAACAACAAATTTGTCAATTGGTGAAGAATGTGATTATTTGGTTGTCAATACCAAGTAAATATTTTTAACTGTTGTTTTTGTATCACTTTTAGAAAAGCTGTAACTGCACCATGTTTGAAACAAACTTTCTTAAGTGTTTTCAGTTTGAGTCGCTGATACGTTTATTGGCTTTGTCCCTGGGTGATTCAAAGGGATTCAAATAGGAACCACATAGATCCTCAATTATTCTGATTCCGAAGATTAGGAAGAACTGAACACTCTGGTCATCTTTGCAGCCATTTCTTGAATCCTTCAAACAGTTCGATTTCAAGAACATAGAATGGCATGATCTACCCCGTATTTAAAAGATTGGGTATTATTCGTACAAGAAGAAGAAGATTATTTCTAAAACTGAACGGAGAAAAACAAAAGAACATATCTTGTTGAAGATCAGTAACTGATGAGCTTCCTTGCAAGTAGACTTGCAAATGACCAAATCATGAGTTTCAAAACCTAAAGAAGACATGACTGGCTAGTAAAGACCAGACGTTTATTTTCCATTGCATTTTAAGGGTGCTTAGGGGGTGTTTGGCACCAAAAGTGAATAATAGGATAGAGATTGCTGTTTTTCATAATTTTAATGTGATCTGAATTTTGATTCGTTTTTGGCTTTTATTTCGACGGTGTTTTTTTTCTTGTTTACAGAACGATTCCACCACCGAAAGAGCCCACAACTGCCCCAAAGAAGCCTCGTTTTAAACTAAAAGGAAGCAAAGACAACAAACCTAAGAAACAACAAGAAGAAGTAAAAGAAGGTTTTCTTAAAAAGAAGAAGAAATGGTCCTTTGACAAGAAAGAAGAGGAAGAAGTTGTAAAACCAAAAATAGAGAACATCACACCTCAAGCATCACCGAAAATTGTCATTAAAAATGATCTGAATAAAGAGACTTCGCAAGAATGCAGCCCCATGAACTTAGAGAACCAAAATAACAAGAAAGGGGCAAGCAAAGAAATTGCTCCTGTAGCGATCTCTTCAAGTTTGAATATCAGTGCAACCAAAGATTTGACTGTTCAGGATAATTTATTGACTGGGAGTTTGGACCATTTTACGGATGAGATGCGCAAACCTTTTATTATACTAAGCCAGGTAGGTAATTTTATTTGGATTTTAAGAGGCTGGGTATTTGCTAGGGACATCAGATATGAGATATGTTAATTTTTATCCGAGATTTTGAAAAATGGATTCTTGCATGATATAATGGTTGGAATTGGTCTTTCTTCGACGTCAAGTAAAACTCTCCATGGGTAAAAAATGGATCCAACATTTGAAAACTCAAAAAAATTTCCGTAGATCTCTCTGGAATTTGATTAAGACTTTGAGACAAAATTTACTTTGGGCACTTTGGTGCTGTGTTTAAGTTTGACAGCCTGTTGCCATCTAATCCCCATCTAATACAGAGATAGTGATTTCAATATCAACGTCTTTTTGGTACAACTCACAGCAAGCAATGTTTGCGTAATTTGTAATCTGAGAGAAAAACAGCGACTGAAAATTGCAACTGAATTCTCGAATTTTACTTCAGGCCTCAAGCAAGGATTTGAAATATTCAATCGATTCCGAAGTTTTTGCGGTATGGTTTTGTAATAATGGAAACATTTTTTGTCTCGACATGTACACTCTTGCTGTTTCATAGCTTTGACCAAGATGTCATAAAGAACTTTTTATGATATCTTGCTTTACGTACTCTAAAATAACAACGATGTCTTGACGTTTTTAGGACACATTTCTTACTCTGTTTTAGGAGGAATACACAGGTCATTACTCGCCAGTTGTCAATTGTCGTTTCTCAGGAGATGGAAGACTTGTTGGCAGTATCGATACTGATGGAGTTGTCAAGTATGCTACACTTTTGTAACCTGATAATGGAAGTTTGATGTATTAGATAATTTTAAAGATTTTCTTGAACCTCTGCACATTTAAAATCAATAAACTATTGGTGGATATACACAAACGTGGGCCGAGAAAACGTTGTGTATTTGTGAGTTCTCATGGCGCATTAGTTGCATTCAATAGGCCTTACAGTACCTCGTGGGCGTAGAATGCAAGCATTTTTTACTGAGAATTTTAAGGAGGCTAAAATAGACAATAACGCTAAAGATGGCGGCCGCACAAAGCATACTGGTAAAAAGCTCCCTGGCGACCACCTAACGACATTCATTTCGACTAGCTAGCTGTGATAAAGTTCGGAAGAAGTAATCAATGTAAACAAATAGGAGGACAATTTTGCAATTCGAACGCAAAGCTTTAAGACTTCAATTCGAATTAAAACTTTACTTTCTGCTTTGGAAAGCTTTCGAACCATATTGCATTCAAATTCAAGGTCGATTCGAATTCAAGCTAGCTAATCAAAACGCAGACCAAAATTTTTATGTCGTTAGGTGGTCGTCAGGGAGCTTTTTACCAGCATACTTTGCAGCAAAACACAGCAGAGTCTTTGGAGCCGCCATCTTTAGCGCTATTGTGTATTACAGAGCTCGCGTTGATCAATCTTGTCTTTGCATAGCAGGAATATTTATAAACGACAAGAAGTGCTATTTAACAGAAAGTTTATGCTATTGATTTGGGAGTTTATTTGTTCAGCATAATTTTGCAAGTTATTTTTCTCGTAGATTATGGCAATGTCATCCAACTCCATGCACAACAGCAACCATCGCATCTAGGTCTCAAGCTCTGTCATTTGATTGGGTGCCTAAGCTTGACAGCAAGGTAGCTATTTGTTTATTTCTCAGTCCTTTTGATTTTGGGGTTACTGACAGAGAATGTGTGTTTGGAAACATTGCAGTTCTAAAGATGACATCCTCTATTACGTGCGACTCGATTATCTTATGACTCTATTTACGATAGACATTTGAGACTATTAATGACTCTTGGTCAACACTGATCCTTTGCGCGCCTAAAGGATACCAAACGCCATAGAGGATAGAGCCTAGTCTGCGTCACAGACCATAACGAGGTCGCGTCACAGACCATAACGAGGGGGAGTTATGTGTGATGGACCCACTTTTTGTTGTCCCAGTTTCACAGAGATCTTGTGAAATCTGTTATTCCATGGTTATTCAAATAATGATATTGGCTTGTCTAGCTCTTTGTTTGTTTAATTTTTTTATACTGAAGTCGTTGGGACAACAAAAGTGAGTCCATCACACAGAACATAACTCCCTCTGGTTATAGTCTGTGACGCAGGCTACATAGGGCCTAGGCAAAACCTAGTTTTTTATGTCATATTCCGCCGCAAAGGATAAGTGTTAACTGAACGTCTTTAAAGAAAGTTCANGGTCGCGTCACAGACCATAACGAGGGGGAGTTATGTGTGATGGACCCACTTTTTGTTGTCCCAGTTTCACAGAGATCTTGTGAAATCTGTTATTCCATGGTTATTCAAATAATGATATTGGCTTGTCTAGCTCTTTGTTTGTTTAATTTTTTTATACTGAAGTCGTTGGGACAACAAAAGTGAGTCCATCACACAGAACATAACTCCCTCTGGTTATAGTCTGTGACGCAGGCTACATAGGGCCTAGGCAAAACCTAGTTTTTTATGTCATATTCCGCCGCAAAGGATAAGTGTTAACTGAACGTCTTTAAAGAAAGTTCAGAGCCATATTCTCAAATTTTACAAGGAACTATGGAATAAACTGTGCTGTCATGGTTTGCTTCAAAGTTCTGCTGTGTTACTTTGAATACCTAGAGAATCCTAACAGACGATGTTTGATTCATCTGATATGTTTTAGGATTATTGTTTGGGACTCATTGGCTTGTGCATCTCTATTGATTACTGGTCTCGCAATTTTGAATTTCAACACATCCAACTATGAAGTATGAAGATCTGCTTAAAGGCTCTTGGGCAACCGGCATGCATTGTGATCGTTTGTTTGTTTTTCGTTGATTTCCATGCAGCATGAAATTAGGCCACCTTTACAAATTGGGCTGCAATGCATGCTGGTTACCGAAAAAGCCTTTAATTCAAATATATCCAGCAAATTAGATGCAAAGAACGATTATTTCAATTGACCAAGGTTCACTTTGATTTTTCGTAAATTTTCCGATAGAACGTTGTAAATTGATTACTTCTTTATTTCAGTTGCTTTTCGGCAGTTATAATGGCAAGATTTCACTGTATGATGTTTCTACAAAGAAAGCAATTATGGATGCTACTGTTGACTCCAAATACCAAAGGTATGAACAATGTATGGCCTTCATTAGAGCCTTTATGGGATAACATTAAAAACCATTTCCTTGATTCTTTTAGGCCGAAGTTAAATGGTTTAATAGTTACCACTAAATTTGGAAAATTGTTTAAAAAAGTTCTAAGTGGGGCCCTAAGAAGGCTAAAAACTTCATACTTTGCTGACGAAATAATGTATATACTATTTGCTCATTTTTATGACCTCAAGCTAAAACTATTTTGGTAAGAATTTTCGAAAAATTGGGAAAAATTACGGTGAGACTGGGTTTCGAACTCCGCTCTACATTCGCTCTACAGGCTAATTAGAGAATTAAAATGTGTGTTAAAATTTATTAAGAGACTTATTGCTATATTTTTATTGATTATTACAGGATTGTCTCGTTGGCAAGCAGCCCAAACGGATCCTCATTTGTAAGCAGTGCATCATCAGGAATTCGCAAGAGATCCGAATCTTTTACAGTTGGAAGTGCGAAACGACATGGACACGGGCAACTAACAAAACTTCAGTCACTCACAGACAGCAATAAACCATCAACGGAGGGGACAATATTTCATTGGGATATGAAGACATTTAAGGAACAGGTATAGACTCATTACATAAGTCTCTGTATCGCTCATTGAATTGGATGGTTATCGCTCAAACTAAAAAAATCAGGAAAAAACATCGAACGAATACAAGGAATCACGTCGTTAGTCTAGAACAGGTACACAGGTTTATGATAAATATCTTTCAGTGCAACTTTGATTCACGATTGCTGTTATTTCTGGAGCCTATGCCATTTAGCAAGCAAGCAACACTTATTTGTTGAGGCAGGCTAGGTATATGGCAGCTATACGGCTGATGCTAGCCTGTGACACTACATCTTGTGCCCTCAGAGTACTCATTTACCGACCCGCGGGATTCGAACCCACGCGGGATTCGAACCCACAAGATTCGAAACACTGCGCCTTAACCACTTGGGCACGCCACCAGATTGTTTATACTATTTAAACAGTACACCTCGTAGGGGCTTGTGTCTTTAGCTTTTACAGATTCAGTTTGACGTTGAAATCGCATTTATTTTGACAGGCTGAACTTGTACTGGATCCATACCCAGCATGTATTCATTGCATGTCTTACAATCACAATGGAACTTTACTTGTCACTGGTGGGGCTGATGGAATGATTCGTTTGTTTGGTAAGTTACTAATTTTTAAGTGTCCTTTTAGTTTTCTTAGATTCTCTACCTTACTCTGTAATATTTAGATACATTTTGATTCGATTAAACGCCGTCGGTGCTTATTTATATTTCTTCCTTTTTTGTCCGGTTTATGATTGAAATATGTGTACTAAAAGTGTTGGTAGAACTTATTTGAGGTTATGTAGGTGGAAAACTCTATTTAATTTCATTTTCCAGTACTTGGGGCAGAAAAAGTGTCAAAGTGGTCATCTGTCTAGGAGACGATGTACAGGACCTTATCATAAGATACAAGTACGCCTTTCTCGTCAGCTCGCTCAAGTAACTTCAATGTTTTGTAAGATGTTTGTATAAGCTTAGTAGGTTCTTTTGTTTTAATTTTACTACAAGAATAAGAGAAACATATTTAGCTGATGATTCGATTTTTAACATGATTTTTAGAAAGGATATCCTTGTACAAGATGTATACCGTTAAAACTTGATGTCATTCTGATAAATTTTCTCTCTCTAATTTGTATAAGATATGCGGACTTGTGATTGTCTTGTCGGATGGCATGCTCATTCAACTGATGTCTTTGATGTACAGTTTAGTGTTGATGAAACTTCATTATTCAGTCTTGGAGCTGACGGCAAGGTGACTAGTAGTTTTAATTTGATTTTAGCTCAGCAATGCATAAATAATTTGAGTACTCAAATGCCACATTTGTAACAGATGATCTGCTAGACAGTGAAGTGAATGAGTTTCACTCTAAAAGTAACCAAACAAAATATCTTCCGAAAGTGCTTGTCACTTAATAAGAATTTTATTCGTTTAGAATAACACATGTGCATTTTCTTGTAGTTGTGTTTATGGGACGTACACAAGGTCAGTTTCAAAATAGCAGAATTTACGTTACACAGTGGCTGTACTGGTATTTCACAGCGATCTGTTGAATATGCTTCAAGCCAAACATCAGAACCTCGACCTGGTGGAAGACTTCTGGCCTTTGATACAGACGGAAAATACATGCTAACATGTGCTTCAACTGGCGCATTAATGTACATGGTAGGTATTTTAAGTGTGCACTAGTTTTAAAATAGTATGTATGTATATGAATGTTTAAAAAGGATATGTACATTTCAGTTATAAAACTGCCATCAACATGTGTCCTTGAATATTAATGAAGCTAATGAAGTGTTAGTGAAGCTAGTTTGAATAAGATCGTAATGAGTTGTACTGTTTTTTTTTCATTCATTACTTTATTTTAAGTAGGCTGGCATGATTTCTAACTCTATTACAGCTAATTTAGGCCTACTATGCATGCCGCATCCAGGCATGGGACCCCTAGTTTAACGTCCCTTCCGAAGGACGGCGAAGTGAGTTGCTTGGTGAGGCATCTGGAAAGTCACCCATCCGGATTTTGACCTCACGCGACCAAGCTTAACTTCAGTTACCTAACGGAAACTGTATAAGCCGCTCGGCCACTCACCCCACATAACTTGATTAGATTCTGGCGTAGTTCAAACATGTCTCTGTTGTTTTTTAGGCCTTTTGTGGTATGCTCTGATTTGGACTGTTTGGATACACTATACGAAAATATTAGTGGGCTCTCTGATTGGCTTATTTCAAAAATTTATTGTCATCTCGTCTCTTTTGACTGCTTGACTTTTGGGGCATTCAGTTGTGTGATAGTTTCGGGGGTTAAGATCCATTTCGCGTGGATTTCATCTCGAATTTAGTAAGTTTCTGAAATCAATTGCTGAAAACGTTAAGGATGTAATGATATGACAATGAAACTAATTTTTTTACAGCAGTCTGAAAAACATGAACGTCCTAAAAATATTGTTATCAATGTGTGTCCTGTAGTGAAGTCCTGTAGTGGAAGTAAACACAGTTTTCCATTTTTACATCCATTATAGCACATGCTACATCAGACTATAAGCTTGTTTAAGGTGGCTTGACTTATTGAGGTTGAGTTAGTTTTTCTCCCTGCTCAAGAAAATAAAGCAATCTCTCCAAAGTGTAAAATGACGTTTTGAAAATCGTTTCATTCATTGTTACTTACACACGGTAGCCACCTGATCTTGCCAAGTTTATGAATCAATGCTTTTTCTCCCAGGTTGACGCAAAATATAGCTTGGAGCAAGTTATGATGATACCTGGACAGAAATCTGCTGTCACGACGCTTGATTGGAATTCTTCGCCAAATTGTTCAATTTTTGTAACAGGGCAATCAAACGGGGTCATTCAAGTATCCTCGCTTCTAAGAAGATAGAAAATGATCAAACAAGGCAGCTGCTTTGTGATATCTAGTATTGCATTGTAAATTTAGGTATGAACTTTGTTATTTTCTTTTTTTATATAATTAGCAGATGCTCAAATAATGTGATTAAGAATGCTGAGTTAGAAATGAGGGTGGGTTTTGCCAATGGCTAAGAATTGTTGATCATTTGGCAAGCCTTGAAATCAGATAAATTGAATCCTAAAACGTGTGAAATTTCGATTCCTTTACTGTAGATTAGGACATGCTGCTAGTGCTTCTAGGCTTCTGCTGACTTAGTATTTTGAACCATGTCAGAATTTTATTTTATGTCAATTTCGCTTTCATTTTTTCTTTTTCATCCATGGTAGCCCCTCAGTCAAGTAAGCTAAAGTATGCTAAAATATACATAAATAGAAATTAACTTTTTCAGTAAAAAGCAAACTAAATCTAAGAATAATTACGATGATTGCCAATAGTTTATATAAGATAGTTAACATAAGAATGAAAAGCAAAGGAAAGACCAAAGGATGGTTGCATACCTGATTATGACAAGCTGTCAGCGAACTTGATGCACAGGAAGCGCACCTTTCTTATCTTAGCTCACATTTTAAATTTAGTAAAATTCATGCGAAAGTAATTAAATTCTGGAAGTTTTTTTTCCAAAATTGATTAGAAAAAATTGTATTATTTCATATCAATATCAATGTACATAATTATAAATTTGGATTTTTTGTAGTAATTTGTGTAAATTAATTGACCTCAATAGGAGTTTAAATACTTTCAAAATAGTTTTGCTGCATATTACTATCTGCGTAGTATCAATATCATACCACGAAAACGATGTGAATTTACAGAATACGACAGAATAGAGAGTTAGAATTTAGGTCAAAAGCACAAAGCCAGTTTTTAGAGCCAAACAAAACAACGGTTTTGGTCTATAAAGCTGTTGCAATTATATTGAATTCAAGATGACTAACCACAGATATTTCACTTGGAGGATGCAAGAAAAAAATTAAAAAATCGTGATATTTATGCAATATTCATTCAGATCTTGGGTAATACGCCAATATCAATATATCAAGTGTGCGTTTGATTGGTAATTCCAAACCTACCAAATTCTGAAAATAGTAGACTTCTACACCGTTATCGTCACTGCAGGAGAGGCACATCTTCCTTTGATCTCAAAAAAGTTGTGAATTCTAATTTTTTGGCTTAAAATCTTACTCACGTTGTAAGAATAACGGTGGTACCAAAATATAGGTACACCGTTATCGTTACTGCAGGAGAGGCACATCCACCTTTGATCTCAAAAAAGTTGTGAATTTTAATTTTTTGGCTTAAAATCTTCCCCACGTTGTAAGAATAATGGTGGTACCAAAATATAGGTACACCGTTATCGTTACTGCAGGAGAGGCACATCCACCTTTGATCTCAAAATAGTTGTGAATTTTAATTTTTTGGCTTAACATCTTCCTCACGTTGTAAGAATAACGGTGGTACCAATATATAGGTACAACGTTATCGTTACTGCAGGAGAGGCACATCTACCTTTGATCTCAAAAAAGTTGTGAATTTTAATTTTTTGGCTTAAAATCTTACTCACGTTGTAAGAATAACGGTGGTACCAAAATATAGGTACACCGTTATCGTTACTGCAGGAGAGGCACATCTACCTTTGATCTCAAAAAAGTTGTGAATTTTAATTTTTTGGCTTAAAATCTTACTCACGTTGTAAGAATAACGGTGGTACCAAAATATAGGTACACCGTTATCGTTACTGCAGGAGAGGCACATCTACCTTTGATCTCAAAAAAGTTGTGAATTTTAATTTTTTGGCTTAAAATCTTACTCACGTTGTAAGAATAACGGTGGTACCAAAATATAGGTACACCGTTATCGTTACTGCAGGAGAGGCACATCTACCTTTGATCTCAAAAAAGTTGTGAATTTTAATTTTTTGGCTTAAAATCTTACTCACGTTGTAAGAATAACGGTGGTACCAAAATATAGGTACACCGTTATCGTTACTGCAGGAGAGGCACATCTACCTTTGATCTCAAAAAAGTTGTGAATTTTAATTTTTTGGCTTAAAATCTTACTCACGTTGTAAGAATAACGGTGGTACCAAAATATAGGTACACCGTTATCGTTACTGCAGGAGAGGCACATCTACCTTTGATCTCAAAAAAGTTGTGAATTTTAATTTTTTGGCTTAAAATCTTACTCACGTTGTAAGAATAACGGTGGTACCAAAATATTGGTACACCGTTATCGTTACTGCAGGAGAGGCACATCCACCTTTTATCTCAAAAAAGTTGTGAATTTTAATTTTTTGGCTTAAAATCTTCCCCACGTTGTAAGAATAACGGTGGTACCAAAATATAGGTACACCGTTATCGTTACCATTATAGTGGCTGGTGGGGAATTCCCCCACCACTTTGTATGTTAAAAGATGCCCTGCAGTTCGCAATCAAATATAAAAATCTTAATAACAGCAGGTTTTGGATTCACCATTGCTTTTTGCTGACGAGGATCGGGCGAGGATCCCTCCAAAGTCTGCCAAACCTTCTGACTTTTGGATCAGAAGGTTCAGAAGGCCTTCCAAACCTAGCAAACCTTCTTCGTGTGACAATCTACCCTTGGTCCCCTGTGCGCAGTTTTTTAATCGCAGCTACTACCTTAACACTCCCGGAAGAAATGGCGGCATCAAATTTTGTGCACGTGTGAATTTTGTTGCAGTACTTAGTTCAGCATCGTGGTGCGAAATGAAGTACAAGTTCATTGCCAGTTAGGTTTGTTGGATTTCATGCTTCTTTATTCATTTCTTCGGTTGCAGATAATTCAGCAATATCTCGAGGCTCGAACAAGAAACTTTAGTTAGGCCATGAATTTTAGGCCCTATGTATATATAGTATAAATCCTATATGGCACTGCTCCATATATGCAGCCAACACACATAAAATTGCAAGGCCTAACACTACTAACAGTTTTTCATAAATTCCTGGTTGGAATATTTGCAAAATGCGCACGGAAGTCTATCGTTTTAAAAACAATAACCTATTGTTTTTCTATTGTTATCCCTGAAATTGTTCCCTGAGATTCTTTGGCGCGCACAACAAGGTTTCCAACCAGGCATACTTTTACAAACTCAACTACTGTAAACTTAGATACTTGTAATGTAATTTCAGATAAATATGATATAATGTATAAGGAATTTATGATCATATTCTTAATGTAAATAGTGCATTTCCTTGCACCAAAATTTTCCAAGAATTATGTCTTCATTTCAATGATGATTAATTAATTATTTGCATATTGAAATTGCAGGGAAGGCTAGCAGACGCCATGGAAACTTGGAAAAAAGATCTGGAATCTGTGATAAAGAAATGGGAAAACAAAGGGCCCCCAGCACACGTTCTAGAAAATAAGGGTAAAGAAAGGCCAAGATTTTCCCAGAATGCTCATGTTCCATATGACAGAAGTAGAAGAAAAAATGAAAAGAGTGCAAGATCAATGAGGCAAGATAAATCAAAAGAAAGAAAGGTACTGCATACAGTTTACAATTTCTTAACGATGTACTATGTCAACTGTAATGTACGAGTCAAATTGATACCTGGTACCTGGATATCACCCCTGCCAGGCATACTCAAGAGATTTGATCACGTATATGATCCCAGGGGCAAGGAACTTGGTCCAAATAAACAGTCGTGTTGGAGAATCTTAAACTTCANTACAGTTTACAATTTCTTAACGATGTACTATGTCAACTGTAATGTACGAGTCAAATTGATACCTGGTACCTGGATATCACCCCTGCCAGGCATACTCAAGAGATTTGATCACGTATATGATCCCAGGGGCAAGGAACTTGGTCCAAATAAACAGTCGTGTTGGAGAATCTTAAACTTCACAGGCAAATTCAGCTAATGTTGTTTGTACCCACTTCAGGTCAAGTGACCATACACTTGGAAAATAATCTCTTTATCTGTTGATACAGTCATCCGCATCATGCTTTTCATGGTACAAAGTTCTTAACTTGTATGAAAAGAAAGTTTCCCCAAGAGGACGATCACGTGATCTGAAGTGGGTGTAAACAGCATTGGCTGAATTTATCTATTGGGCCATTTGAGTTATGTGTGTATGACAATGAGGTTAATACTAGCTCAACCACTCGCAGTCACAGATTGGTAGAAAATTATAGATGTTTTTCTACAGACCGTAGTAGACATATTTCTACATAGGAATATTTTTGTAAATTATATTCAGACTTTTACCCTTATTTGACAGTTTTGGCAAGCATGTGAAGCAAATGCTGTTCAACGAAAGTTCAAATTGATTGCACCAGTGATAAAGGCACCAAGACCTCCATATAAAATTTATCACTGTGAGAAATGCCAGGTTTGCGCCAATTGTACATTACTTTACTACCTTAAGTTACTACCTGCTTGCTTGAATATATATATTTATAGAAACTGAGAATTGTAGTGATAAAAAATCTCATAATCTGACCTACATACTTGAAGCCTGGTTCACATTAGGTTGTTGGAGTCACTGAATCGCTGGGGTCATTGGGACAAACGACCCAAAAGACCCAAAAACTGAATGTGAACGGCAAAAATTCAGTGTTTGGTGTCATCAGGGTCATTGGGGAGTTTGTTTTTGCCGTTCACAATCAGTCTTTTGGGTCTTTTGGGATGTTTGTTGGGATGTTTCAACGACCTAGTGTGAAGCAGGCTTAAGTTACACAAATATTATTGTAGACAAGCTCAGATGTTTGGCAATGTCTAAACTATCTAGCATAAGCCAAAATCCACAGCACACTTTCTCAATCACCAATAGAATTTCTAATTTGAATCTTCTATTTTTTGCAGAGCTTTAAGAATTTTGCCACACATTTATTTTGCTTAAATTTTTCTGGTTTTCTTGCAGGTTATTCAAAAAGATCAAATCAAGCTCAAGAACAGTGGAAATGCTTCAACTCTGTTCAATATTATTGGAATTTCCTCAATTTCCAGAAGGTATACCTCATGAATGTTGAATGTTACTTTGAATGAATAGCAATGTTCTGAATATTTGTCACATTGATGTGGAAAAATCTTCAACAAGATCTAAAGAAAATGGAAAAATATCTGTCAAAGCCTCATTTCAACTTAACAAAAAAATGATAGATTTATTTTTATTTTAAATTATTATTGAATTGCAAAATGATTTAAAAAATGCTTCACAAATTGCTCTTATATTTGTATCATTTCACAGGAAATCATTTGCATGGCATGTTAAAAATTACAGTATATATTTCACAGGGGAACTTAATTTTTGTCTTTTCACAGGAAATCATTTTCAACCTTGTTTGTTCCTGATATTGATTTCATCATTTCAAGAACATCATTTCAGTACCCACAGACACTACTGAAAGCACATGATTTGCAACAGTAAGAAATTTCTTCTATCTACATTACATGTTAAACCAAGGTCATTTGATGAAAATTTTGTGCATGAGAACACGATGAAATCATCAGACATATCTAGTAAGAAGAGACAGGTTCCCTTCTTGTTGAAACTGTTTAACGGGGAAGTTTAATCATTTATCTTAACTACGAGATATTAGACTGAAATGCCTTGAAAACATAATTTTGTACAAAAAGAGTAACAATTAACATATAAGAATTAGTAGCTGTTTTGGGTAATTATTACTAGAAATCCTCATTTTGTCATTTGATGCAAAACATTTTCTTTGCTAGAATCAGGACTGAAGTAACAAGAAGGATAAAAGACAAGGCAACTCAGAATGATGGTACTTATTTTACTTGTTATTCGATTTGCTAATGATTTGATTTACCTAATAAAAGAAAATCACTTGGCAAGAGGGTTACTCCCAGAACAAACGATAGATATTTTTACTTCTACTTTCTTTGTTTGTTTATAAAATTGCTAGTTCAAAATTTTGTGATATCCAGACTACTTAGAGCTATATCTTTATGTCAATTTGATTCAACACAGTAGTGGGTAAAATTAAAGTCAGTATTTGAAAGCTGTCTTACAGAGTTTTAACACAGCTGTATATCAAGGTAGTATATTGCCATTTTACTAATAAAGGTATTTTTTTATTGATTTCACAGAAGCACCAAGAAACCTGGAAAGCACCAGCGAATCTTACATTTGCTCCATATTTGCACAAATAGCAGCAAAGAATTCAGACATATTTGTCAGGTTCGTATCCTTTAGAACTCTTGTTTTGACCTTTAAAAAANAATGGAAGCTTTGAAAATTCTGTGATAGTACGTCTGGAAAATTTTTTAAAATACCAACCTTTACTTTGGCTTAGAATGACTCTCCCGGTCACCTTCCTGCATTTCTTGGAAAAATTCTTACACACCCTATCTATATCCAGCTACTTTCTCCTCGTTTTTTGAAGAATCTCGAGGACCATCTTTTCACAGAAGCGGGGACCTGATCACTTTTGATTTCTATAAACAAATAAAGATATTCTGCCTTTTGAAGTCAACGATATCCGAATTTAGTTCAATTTACAAATTCTAGAGCACGTTAAGACTAAAAAGTGCATGTCACCCCCTTTGGTTTAACAGACAAAAAAGTAAAAAGTTCCGAGAATTTTCCGACGAAGCACTCATATTTCCGAAAATCCGATGATTTTGATAATAGGGGGGGCCATGGCCCCCCTGCCCCTCCGGCCACGACGCCCCTGAGAGGCACATCCACCTTTGATCTCAAAAAAGTTGTGAATTTTAATTTTTTGGCTTAAAATCTTCCTCACGTTGTAAGAATAACGGTGGTACCAAAATATAGGTACACCGTTATCATTACCGTTATAGGGGCTGGTGGGGAAGTCCCCCACCACTTTGTATGTTAAAAGATGCCCTGCAGTTCCCAATCAAACATAAAAATCTTAAAAACAGCAGGTTTTGGATTCGCCATTGCTTTTCGCTGACGAGGATCGGGCGAGGATCCCTCCAAAGTCTGCCAAACCTTCTGACTTTTGGATCAGAAGGTTCAGAATTCCTTCCAAACCTAGCAAACCTTCTTCGTGTGACAATCTACCTTTGGTCCCCTGTGCGCAGTTTTATAATCGCAGCTACTACCTTAACACTCCCGGAAGAAATGGCGGCATCAAATTTTGTGCACGTGTGAATTTTGTTGCAGTACTTAGTTCAGCATCGTGGTGCGAAATGAAGTACAAGTTCATTGCCAGTTAGGTTCGTTGGATTTCATGCTTCTTTATTCATTTCTTCGGTTGCAGATAATTCAGCAATATCTCGAGGCTCGAACAAGAAACTTTAGTTAGGCCATGAATTTTATTTCAAAACCATTGAATCTTGAATGATGCCTGGATGGTTTCTTTGAAACGGGTAAAAATTGCATGTTTGAATAGGCCTAACACTACTAACAGTTTTTCATAAATTCCTGGTTGGAATATTTGCAAAATGCGCAAGGAAGTCTATTGTTTTAAAAACAATAACCTATTGTTTTTCTATTGTTATCCCAGAAATTGGTTCCTGAGATTCTTTGGCGCGCACAACAAGGTTTCCAACCAGGCATACTTTTACAAACTCAACTACTGTAAACTTAGATACTTGTAATGTAATTTCAGATAAATATGATATAATGTATAAGGAATTTATGATCATATTCTTAATGTAAATAGTGCATTTCCTTGCACCAAAATTTTCCAAGAATTATGTCTTCATTTTAATGATGATTAATTAATTATTTGCATATTGAAATTGCAGGGAAGGCTAGCAGACGCCATGGAAACTTGGAAAAAAGATCTGGAATCTGTGATAAAGAAATGGGAAAACAAAGGGCCCCCAGCACACGTTCTAGAAAATAAGGGTAAAGAAAGGCCAAGATTTTCCCAGAATGCTCATGTTCCATATGACAGAAGTAGAAGAAAAAATGAAAAGAGTGCAAGATCAATGAGGCAAGATAAATCAAAAGAAAGAGAGGTACTGCATACAGTTTACAATTTCTTAACGATGTACTATGTCAACTGTAATGTACGAGTCAAATTGATACCTGGTACCTGGATATCACCCCTGCCAGGCATACTCAAGAGATTTGATCACGTATATGATCCCAGGGGCAAGGAACTTGGTCCAAATAAACAGTCGTGTTGGAGAATCTTAAACTTCACAGGCAAATTCAGCTAATGTTGTTTGTACCCACTTCAGGTCAAGTGACCATACACTTGGAAAATAATCTCTTTATCTGTTGATACAGTCATCCGCATCATGCTTTTCATGGTACAAAGTTCTTAACTTGTATGAAAAGAAAGTTTCCCCAAGAGGACGATCACGTGATCTGAAGTGGGTGTAAACAGCATTGGCTGAATTTATCTATTGGGCCATTTGAGTTATGTGTGTATGACAATGAGGTTAATACTAGCTCAACCACTCGCAGTCACAGATTGGTAGAAAATTATAGATGTTTTTCTACAGACCGTAGTAGACATATTTCTACATAGGAATATTTTTGTAAATTATATTCAGACTTTTACCCTTATTTGACAGTTTTGGCAAGCATGTGAAGCAAATGCTGTTCAACNGATATTAGACTGAAATGCCTTGAAAACATAATTTTGTACAAAAAGAGTAACAGTTATATAACATATAAGAATTGGTTGCTGTTTTGGGTAATCCAAAAATCCTCATTTTGTCATTTGATGCAAAACATTTTCTTTGCTAGAATCAGGACTGAAGTAACAAGAAGGATAAAAGACAAGGCAACTCAGAATGATGGTACTTATTTTACTTGTTATTCGATTTGCTAATGATTTGATTTACCTAATAAAAGAAAATCACTTGGCAAGAGGGTTACTCCCAGAACAAACGATAGATATTTTTACTTCTACTTTCTTTGTTTGTTTATAAAATTGCTAGTTCAAAATTTTGTGATATCCAAAGTACTTAGAGCTATATATTTATGTCAATTTGATTCAACACAGTAGTGGGTAAAATTAAAGTCAGTATTTGAAAGCTGTCTTACAGAGTTTTAACACAGCTGTATATCAAGGTAGTATATTGCCATTTTACTAATAAAGGTATTTTTTTATTGATTTCACAGAAGCACCAAGAAACCTGGAAAGCACCAGCGAATCTTACATTTGCTCCATATTTGCACAAATAGCAGCAAAGAATTCAGACATATTTGTCAGGTTCGTATCCTTTAGAACTCTTGTTTTGACCTTTAAAAAATAGATTTTCGTCGCTTATATTATTAGCATATTCATCTTGAATGTTTGTCGAGTGTTTTAGTCATTTAAACACAAGCTATTTTTGCTGGGTTAAAGTTTTGGAGGAAAACATAAAATTTTGTTTGTTAGGAAGTTTCTCGTGATAAATCAGGTTCCTGCAGAGTTAGTCGTCATCCAAATTCGCAATGGTATTCTTTCAAGCAAATTTAGAAATACACAAACAATGTTCTTGTATGCGTGTTGCACAATATTACATTAAAACAAACAAATACAGTATAAATAATTGTACCTTGAACAGAGTTTTGTTTTATACGACGTTTCGGGCATAAACCCATTATCAAGTTTTTAATTTAGAAATACTCTTTAAACATGAAAATGAAAAATTCCTTGACTGCTACTATCTTCAAATTGCATTTGTTTTTCTGATAGGATCGTCTCATGGGTTTTAGTAAAATTCTTTCGAAGAAGCAAAGTAAACATATGCTGTCAAAGTGAAGATTTTCATATGCTGCAAGAAGCTGCAAAGGTATGTCAAATGAAACTTATTTCTCTCAAGAACGAAGATTCTTTACAAAGGCACACAAATTTTAATGAAATGCAATGTAAAGCCCAAGAACGAAACGTTTTATTAGAATGACATAAACCCGTGAAATAAGCTTGAAATATAAATTATCTTATTCAGTTTCACTACTTGTATTACATCTTGTTGCAGAGATTTTATTTTTAAGGTGCCTGGGCGATTTATTCCATATTTTCATACAAATTAACGTGTATAGCCGGCTCATTGCCAGTCCAGTGTTTTCTATAGCAAACAGTTTCTCGATATCGTTTTGACACCAAAGAATCTGTAGAACATTCCCTATTTAGCTGGATTCTCCTTTCCTCTGTCTGTCTGTTACTTCTTAAACTGCTAAATTGATCTAAGGATTTGCTTTCTTTAATTTACAGAAAGATATTCCTATCGTATATTTACCACTTCACAAGACTTTCATGGATTACATCATAATAAATTTCACTCTTCATTGTAATAACTTGAAGGTGAGTCGCATTTTTGTTGATCGCAAATACATAATTTAGTTTGACTTTTTGTGCCTCATCTCGCTATAAATTTGTCTTAACTTCATTTAAAATGACAACCCCCTTAGTTGTTAAGTTGTATTTCAATTTTTATCCTGCGTCGATGAAAAAGTCCAAACGTAAGCCTTAACATGTCGAATATTTAGAGCTAAAACTTTTGAAAATCGTACCTTATGTAGATCAATGGTTTTCTTGTCATTGCAAATTGCTGACCGACTGAATATTTTTCACAGATACCATACACTGCAGTACCAGGTTAGTCGAAATTGTTTACGTACAATTAANTCAATTTTTATCCTGCATCGATGAAACAAAAGTAAGCCTTAACATGTCGAAGATTTAGAGCTAAAACTTTTGAAAATCGTACCTTATGTAGATCAATGGTTTTCTTGTCATTGCAAATTGCTGACCGACTAAATAATTTTTACAGATACCATACACTGCAGTACCAGGTTTGTCGAAATTGTTTACGTACAATTAAATTTAGTACCTTTGAGGTGACCCGTATTTATCAAAATGCCTCTTATTCTGCCAGATTTAAAATGCTGGTTCTGCTGAAACCGTTAATCTTTTCTAGTTATCTTGCAATTTGCCCAGGTATTTTCTTCTTAGTTACTAGCTAGTCAGTAAATTACTCAATATTCTCCTTCTCTCGTTATTATCCCATTTATGTTATACTATCCTATCTAGATTGCAAATTCGTCTTTCTTCTCTCATAGATCAACTGTGTCAAAGTATACTGTTGAGGTAATGTTATTCATTTTATTAGAAAGCGTTGTTAATTTTGCAATATTCTGTCATTTTCAGGAGAATATTGTAAATCGCCGGTCTTCTTTGATAACGTTCGACTGGTCTTCATAACGTCTTGCTTGGTTTTATTTATCACTGTGCTGCGAATTGCTTTCAGTGCAAGTGATTAAACATAATCTCCCAACCCAAAATCCCGATCCCGCCAATCCCGAATTCCTGATTCATTGGTGGGTTGAGCTTTTCCCATTCATTGCGAGATGTATATCGGCGCAAGGTAAGAGTTTCCTGTTGCTTCATTTTTAGTGCATTCGCTTACCTTATTGGACTGTAGAGTAGTTTCTTTTTGCGTAGAGTTGAATAAAATGTTTATACTGGTTTATAAAAACAAATTAAACAACATTTGTTCAGGCGACCAAACTTGTTTCTAGCCAGATATTTCCAAGAACATCTGCAGTTTCTTTGAGATTCTCTTTTATTCTCAGATTCTTACTACGGAGATTTGGAATTTTCTTCGTGAAAGAGACTGACCAAAGCAATGATAAAGAAGTTCAAGTCCAGGAAGTGCTTCTGGAAAAGGTAACATTTTTTTACATAAATTACTGAATACATCATTGTGACAGTATTAAAATTTAGCAGTGGATCTGTAAAGGAACCTTCTGTTCAGCGGAGGAACTGTGAAGCCCAGCTGATAAAACGTTTTAGTATTTGGTTAAAGTAGAGTACATTTTGATCATGTCAGTTGATTGACTTATTAAATTGCTTCTCGATTGATTTTTCAATCAATCTATTAATTTATTGACTGTACTGTTGATTGATTGATTGATTGATTGATTGGTTGATTTACTGATTTACTGATTTACTGATTTACTGATTTACTGATTTACTGATTTACTGATTACTGATTTACTGATTGATTCCTGTAATTTAAGTGAATTTGTCTTCTTTTGACAGTACATTGAACAACTTTTGCTGAAGAACCAGTCACTCCACATTAGTATGGGTAAGTCCCTCTTTTTGATTATGCTCTGTCAATGCAGCCTTTTGTTGTGATTTTTGCATTTTATCGTATACCCAAAAAGATGGTAAATGAAACTCAGCAAGTCCTCTGCCACTATGAAACTCTTCTTCAAAACTAGACAGTCTAGGTGCTCATGTCATGGCCTCTTTTATCAACCTTGATTTGTGGGACGCTTCAATTGGATGAAGAAGGGCAATATATACACTGTTTTGAGTATGCTCAAGCAGGGCCGCGGAGAGGATTTATGGGCCCCGGGTCAGAATGAGATATTGGTTCCTTGCAATCCAAAAGATACTTCGTACGCCGAAGGCTCACTCATCTTGGGGGTGCGGGGTACCCCGGAAAATATTTCATGTCCTCTTGAAAAAAAATTGAAAACGAAGCTTGCTAGAATCGCTCTGGTGGCCATTTTCTCCAGTAAATACAGTTTTCATATCAACAAAATAGACGGTCATTATGCAGAAGAATCATAATCTCAAAGTACGTATTTCTTTAAGAACATACATAAAACTCAAAAATACTTTGGCAGAGAATCTAGACAAGCAATTTTCTTTGGTCGGGTCAAAAGTTCTTATTTGTTTAGCAAGAAACTGCAAATAAGAAAGTTAGAGCTCTTATTTTGAAAATTTGCATACATATGATATAGTGCGAGAATTTTTAACATTAAATTCTTACATTATGCTTCGTTGTTTGGTATCATGTTGGTGTATTTTTCTTCCAAAACAGACGATCAAAATCTGGTTGGTGGCAAAAATCATGAGATTTGCAATAAATTACTTTCAATGGTCACGAACGCGGTGGCGGAGGGTAAGAAATATTTCTACTTTTTTGCCAAGCAATTCGACCATATGTAAAACGTTTAAATTTCCTTTTCGCTACAAAGTTTTCAAGTTTTGTGTTTGGGTAGTTTCAAACATATGACTATATTTTCGAAAACAATTATTATAAACACATTTATACGTTTATTAAGAATTTCGCTTCCCTTTCTTGGCAGCCTCCTCAGTGTAACTTCCTTGTTCTTTCAATTTTCTTTGCGCAGTTTTCTATTTGTAATCAAATTGATTTTTTAGATATATTTACTGTTTACAAAGTTTCCATTTATTATATGAGGTTTTACGATTTCGCATTCCGTTCTTTTTTAGGTGCTGTGGATGACGTTTTCCTAGTACCAGTGAACGTTTGTTATGAAAAGGTATGATTCCAAGTGACTAAATGCATATTTCGTGAAAGGGGCATTATTTTACAAATTAACATGAAGCTTTAAATGATTAAGACTTACAAACGAAACATTGATCTCTTACTAACACAAATATATCTTACTGTTGAATTTTTTAGCTTTGTACTATGACGTAATTTTTTTCTTTTTTTGACATATCTTTTTAAGAATTTAATTTACGGCCCAGGCTAGATAAGCTCTGCTTCTCTTGGGTCGTGTAGAATACATATTTTTTTATATTACATTGTATTAGGCTGTTGTATTCTGCGAATAAAATTGAATTGAATTAAATGGCTTGCAAGAAATATTTCCTAGGTATGCTTGTGCAATCTTGTTACTTTGAAGTTTCTTTTTCTAGCCATGAGCATCAGATTCCATAATTTGATCCATTGCATGAAACGTCTTTGTTGTTTTTAAATGGTTGTAGCAAGTAAATTTAAGAAGTAAGAAGTTATCAAAATATATCTTTCTGTTTCTTTAGGGCGAAGAATCAAAACAAGTCACAATTTGGAGTGCTCTGAAATCAGCTTGGAACATGCTACGATCAACAATCAATGGCCGCATTCATGTTCGATTTGGCAAACCTACTTCACTTCATGTAGGTTTCTAAGACCCCATTTACAAGAGAGAAAACTGGATCGATCCAGAACGGGATCGATCCAGTTTGGGATCGATCCCAAAATTTTGCAGGTGTTTACACGGGATCGATCCCAAATTATTTTGCGTTTACACGGGATCGATCCAGGCACCTATCACTGATTCCTAGACTCCTTAGGAAGACTTGCGCATGCGTTGCTAGGGTGACCGAAAGATGCCATTCTGAAAACGCCTCGATTTCGTTTTTCAGCTTGCCTCGTTTTGCATCCGTGCCAGTTTGGGATCGATCCAGCCGTTTACAGGAGGCTCTGACTGGATCGATCCCAAACTGGATCGCTCTGATAAACGATCCCAAACTAGCACGGATAGCGGATCGATCCCGAGCGATCCCGTATAAGCGCAACGCCGATCCGTACCAGTTTGGGATCGATCCAGTTTTCTCTCGTGTAAACGGGGTCTAAGATAAAGTCGTTGTAAAATTAATGTTAGAAAACAAACTTACCATCTCCTGAATCAAATGACAAACTTTTGTCCACATTTAGACTTGTGTTTCGGCTGTCAATTCAATAAACATCTTAGTAATTTAGGCCAAATGTCGCCATCATGGGTCTCCATTTTTTCCACGAGTACACGATAAGGAGGCTAGTCACGATTTAGAGGCGAGAAAACAATAGGGCAGCCTCATTCTCGCGTTGAACGTGACGTCAGAAGGCTCTGACCTCATGCTTAATGACGTCACTACGCATTTATCGCACATTGTAAAACGTAATTTTGCAGAGAAAAGGCCAAAAAAGTTGGAAAAAAGTACGGTACACCATTCATAACAGTATAATCTTTCATTTTATCATCAATCATACCAACCCCAGAATCGTCCTTTATTAAAATTACAAAATGCAGTTTGCCCAAATTATATGAGTATACTGGAAGAACTTTAAAGAAAGCGAATTTCTGACTTGACATTTGTCTTATTTTATTACAGGATTTCTTTACCAGAGAAGCGAAATTCCCTTCGAGGGTCGAAGAAAGCGATTCCTGTGAATTAGATATCCATTCAAATATGTCAACAATTGAAGTTGTAGATGCACTTACAGATCATGCAATATATGGTAATTGTTGCAGCATAGTTTATGAATAAATGAGTTGTAATAATATTTCGTTATCATAGTTATATCCTAGCGATTTTCAGAGGTTGAGTTCTGATAAGCTTGGCCTTTTTGGAGCGCTAATTATTTTCTTTTCTTATGGTACTAGGTGACTCAAAAAAATTTGTAAACCACAGAAATTCGAATATGCTGCCAATGTGCAATTTTCATTTGATGTTGTTGCAAGAAAACACTTGTTTTCCATTATCGAAATTTGGCAATTTTGTCTACTACCATGTGGAAAATACTATGACACCGTGGAAAATATTCTCTGTAAAAGATCAACTACATAACCAAATTTACTGTTTTAACTGTAAATCTCAGCTGAAGTTATTTTCTTGAAATATTATATGAATGCCTTTTACTTTGGAACGCGATTGGATCTTTGTAAGTAAGTAATTTTCTCTCTCTTTGTATCAGATTGTTGCAGATTCGACGTTTTATCTTGCACAAGTATGGTCAGTTTTCTGCTGCTTATCAAGCACAAATCACGTGTTACTATGGATGAGCTAATAAGCTCATTTGATTGGCTGAGAGAAGAAATCAGTAGCATTAATAGGTAGACCTACTTCTAGTATTTATAGGGATGAATGTTTTGTAAATGTCTGAATTTCTAAAAAATATGTTTCTCCCCGTCAACTAATTTTGGTCGGCATGTGATGATCGTAAAATTAAAAAAAAATGAGCAGAAAGTAGAAAATTGTGAACAAGCATTTTATCTCACAAAGCTTCTCTTGTCCTCTTTCCCTCCATTCCCTGACCTTTTTATAAATCTTTAACTGCCTGGTGACTTGTTGAATTTCGTTGCCAGATGTCCAAAATCCTGATCCTCTCCTATGAAAGTGTCATCTTTGATTATTTAGATTTTATGTTGGTTGATAGCAAGAGCTATAGTTTCCTCACTAATAGGCAGACCTTGCTTTTTAGATGCTTTGGATTTTATGGATCAACTCACGCTGTTGTGAACTACGCAGTAAAAATATTGGAAGATGAAGGCTTATTGACAGTGGAAATTGATTCTTCGGGTTCTACTCCTTCCATTGTGATTGCAATGGTTGCAACTCCAGAGAAATTGCAGTCCCTTGTCTCATATTCTCATCAGGTATAGTTCATTTGTGCAACTTAATCGTTACTGGTACCTTAAAATTTCTGACACAGAATCAAAGAACATTTATAGGAAACTTTCCGCCATGAAAACAATGTGAAAAGCTAATCTCGAGTTTTTAGAGCCAATGTTATTGACACCGAAGCACGGAAGTTTTCTGTCTGCCACTATTTGCTGCCAAGTACAATTTTTAAAATTTATTTAGTGTTTCCATATTCTTGCTGCAAGTTTTGATGCTCAAGTATTGATGAAAAAGGACCCTTATTCATTATTTTTTAGCTTTTGACAAATTTTCTGCCTAAACATTTGCAAGATCAACGACTTTAAGAGTGTGTTTGATTGGTAATTCCAAACCTACCAAATTCTGAAAACAGCAGACTTCGCAGAGATGGAAATATGTTTCTCAATCAAGCACAAAATCTTCAAAACAGCAGGTTTTAGATTCACTATTGTGATTCGCTAATGAAAACAGGAATCTCTCCAAAGCCTGCCAAACCTTCTGCCTTTGGGAGCAGAAGGTTCAGAAGGCCTTCCAAACCTACCAAACCTACCGTTTTGAGAATTTCGGAGTCAATCAAACATAAATTCCGAGACTACCAAGTCTACCGTTTTCAGAATTGGTACCAATCAAACACACCCTAAGGAAAATATGCAGAAAGTGATAGGCAGGAGAGAAGAGTTTCTAACTTTACTAAAATCAAGAGATAAAATCTTATTATTGCAGCAATTGATTTCAAAATGACTAGCTTTTGTAAGAATAAAATTTCTACATTTCTGGTGAAAGCAAAGAGAGACAATTCTTTACAGTGATTTCACAAAACCTTTGCTTCATTTCAGATCACTTCACTATTTGCTTTCAAAGCTATTGTTGGTAAGTGACACTTTTTCAGTTTATTAAGCACATTTTCAAGGAATGCTATATCCGTAGGCCCATTTTGTTAGAAGCAACTCTTTGTTGTAGATGTAATAGCCAGGTATGTAGTAGACTGACTACATGTCGTAGTTTCGCTCCTCCTCCGCCGAACTGATAATACCCCGCTACAACTACAGCAACCATACTTACAGCAACAGTTTGAGCGGTCTCGGTTTGGCTGGCGTTAGTCTCGTTTTGGTGAGCGATAACTGGGACTCACTGTAATCAGTCTAGGTATGTAGAGTGACTGAAAATCAAAGCCACCAAAACTTTTGAAATGAATAGATCCAGAAGTCCTGGCAAGATTTATTCTATGACGAGAAATTGAAGCCTTTTTTGCAAGGATCTTCATAAAAACTTCGATGAAGAACCATGGGCGGTAGGAGACGCGTGGATTGCTTTTTGAAAATATTGTGGTCATAGGTTGGGGTTATTAAGATTAGATTAGCCGCGATTTTTTCAGAGCGGCTCCTGTTATTATGTAGCCAATTACAGTTGACCCGGCAAACGCTAATGGAAGAACAGGTTGCTTCCACAGATTTTAATGCAGTTCTCGCAATTTTGATGTTTTTTTTTATCTTTTCAGCTAGTTCAATCATTGGACTTCTTGGTGGAACACACTTTATGAAAATTGGGCAAACTGAGCAGGATTCTCTTTCCAGGGTAGAGGTAGGTTGATTTGAAATAGCGTTAAACAATAGCCTTGCTACCATCGCTCCAATGTTTTCACATTGCTCTTTTTCATGACAATCAATTACCAAAAATCTTTCGCTGTAGAAGAAAATAAAACTTCCAAGCAAGCCTTTTGTGTACAATTCAAATCAATGCCAAGTGACTAGTAAGTCTAGATTCATTGTTATTCATCTTCAAACCATGCTTTGAGATAAGCCTAGACCAGAAATAATTAGACGCTGAAATGTAAATAGTTTGTTTACTTTTCAGCGCCTGGTCATTTCTATTTCTGCTCCTTATCACTGTGCTTCCACATTTTGAGATAAAGCTTCTTTTCGAAGTTAGTTGATAACTTGATACTGTGAAAGAGAATATGTTCTGAACAGGTTATTGTAACTCATGGGGCCTGGGCTGGCACCAAACAGGGGCCAGAGGAGGCTACAGCCATCGTTGTAGAAGGAAAACGACGAAAGTGTTTTTTCTCTCGATAAACTTACGTAACATATTTGCGTCATAGTTATCGTCCAGCCAGTTTGATACATTTCGAGCCAGTGGAACGTTCCCCTCAGGCCCCCTTCAATTTTTTATCAAAGGTGTTTATCAACGCCAGCAATAAAACAATGGGATGGCCCTACTTGTAAATGTAACGCTTGTCAATTCGAAGATATCCTATAAATTTTGACCATATATTGTCCATTTGGGTTTGAATATTTAACTTATCTATTAATTAATTTATTTCTTTATTTATTCATTTGTATATTCGATTTAGATTAGTTGTACCGGATGTCTCAATAAAAAGTACCCCCTTTTGACTGGAAAAAGGAGCAAAACGATAAGTTATTGGGACTTTCCGTCTGCAAAGCTAAATTTGTTAATCTTTAACTTAAATGCACATACCTTGCATTTATAAATCGTCCACCAAAAACCAGAGATACGAGCTCCCAAAGTCAAAATTTTGAGTGCGCCTGAAACCAGAGGTTTTGAGAAAGGGCCTAACCATGATTTGATATCATGAGCATTTTCCAACGGAATTTTAAACTGTTATTTTTAGTATTTGCTTTTGAAAAGAACCATAGACACTTAGCCATGATCCTAATTCAACAGATAGAAGAAAGATGTGGCAAGAATAATAAACTCGTGCCACATCTCCAAAATAAGCGTGCATCCGCTCCTTGTCCTCTTCTTTGGTGCAAATAACTTTTCAAATGGAATGTACGGAACTAGTTTTTCATCAAAAGAAATGTTCTGTCAAGAGCAATCGAAACATCTCAAAGTAGACCTCTTTTCAAAAGTAAAAGCTAAAAAAAAAATAAGTTAAAAATTCCTTTGAAAATTGCCCAACTAAATCAAATCATGGTTAGGCCCTTTCTCAAACCTCTGGTTTCAGGTGCACTCAAAATTTTGGCTTTGGGATCTCGTATCTCCGGTGTTTGGTGAACGATGTATAAATGCAAGGTACGTGCATTTAAGTTGAAGATTAACAAATTTAGCTATGCAGGCGGAAAGTCCCAATATCTTATTGTTTTGCTCCTTTTTCCAGTCAAAAGGGGGTACTTTTTTTTGAGACACCCGGTATATATGTATATATGTATAGCTAGGTAAAAATCGAATTAAAATAAGTTGACAAACAAAAAGCACTTATGACAGCAAAGATCTCAAGTGGGGCAAATGTAGTCCTCTGGGCATGTCTACGAGCAACCACTGCTTAGGGCAAAGTTCTTGTCGGTAAACAGGGATGCTTTTATATTTATTACATAAAAGGATCCTCTTTTGAGACATGATTCATATGATTCCAGTGTGTTAAAGTGCCATTGTCATCCAGTGTCCTTTGCGGGCACGCTGTAATTTCAGACTGTCTGAAAATCAAATTTGGCCTAAGTTGAAAAAATGGATCCTCACTGAAGTAGTTGAACTGATAGAAAAGCTTGACTTTAGTTGACTTTTCTATCAGTTCAGCTACTGCAGTGTGGATCCATAGTTTCCGCTTAGGCCAAATTTGATTTTCAAACAGTCTGGAATTGCAACATGCCCGCAAAGGACCCTGGATGACAATGGTTCTTTAAGTAGGAAAAGCAGACGCCTGACCGTTTGAAAAATTGTTTTTATTTCCCGACGCTACGTCTGTGGCGTCTGTGGTTTGTGCAGATTCCAAAAATAAGGCGCCGTGTATAAGTAGGCATTAGTTAAATTCTGTTATGAAAGCTTCAAAACCATAATAAAAGAGACCTTCACAAGGTTAAACAACTTCTTTTATTTTCTTGACCACAGAACACATGTTCAACAATATCCTATTTGATTTAAATGATGTTAGACAAATTTGAGCATTTTCTTTTACAAGGAGAAACTGATAGTGTTTCATGCAGGACAACCATAGGCCACGCGAAATTTTGAGTGACTCATCTTCTTTGTGTAGATGATACGATTGCTATACCTGGTGTCCCAAAATGATGTATCAGCGCTTTTTGGCGTTGCTTTAAATTCATTGTTTGGTCCCGTTCATAGAAAAGGTTATTGTTCTTCTCCACATTGAAGGGGAAATGGTGATATCACTTTTTGGTGCATAGTTGTGAAATATCCTCTGCTAGTCGGATGATATCACGCTCTCAGAGGTTTCTAAGACCATTGTCCCACTTTCACCGTCTACAGTGTCCTATTACCCGCACTTTTGAACCTTGATTGTTAGAAATGATAAGCCTATTTAATTAACTTTGCAACCTTAGCAACCATTACTTAACAACCATTTTCTTGTAACAATAACAAAGGACTGACCTCGTGACCGGGAGAGTTTTACAGCCACGATAAGACGTATCGATCGATGCCAATTCTCATATATTATTTATAAGTTTATGATTTTGCGATGTTATTTAAGTTTTGAGCCTCGTTATTTCATCGTTAAGATTTCTATTGAGCACGATGTTGTAATGTATTTGTTTACCTTTGTTTAGGAAAGACCAATCGCGTGTGTTAGCTGCGAATTAAATAATCTCTCCGTGTGTCTTTTTCATCTAACTTCCCATCCCAATTTTTCATGAAACAAATAACTGAGTACTTGCGTGAGTGAAAAATTGTCCTGCCATCTTTAATGAAAGTTGGGAATTTGAGCTTCCCAGTTTTGTGATTCGGGGTTAAATAAAATCCCTCCGTTTGTCTCTTTTATCTAACTTCCCATTTCATGAAACAAATAACTGGGTACTTCCGTGAGAGAAAAATTGTCCTGCCATCTTTAATGAAAGTTGGGAATTTGAGCTTCCCAGTTTTATGATTCGGGGTTCAAATAAAATCCCTCGTTCGTCTCTTTTATCTAACTTCCCATCCCAATTTTTCATGAAACAAACAACTGGGTACTTGCGCGAGAGAACAATTGTCCTGCCATCTTTAACGAAAGATTGGAAATTTGAACTTCCCTGTTACTGGGTACTGCCACGAAAGAAAAGTCATTCTGCAATCTTTAATACAAGATTTGGGCTAAGCTGAAAGAGTTCGGTGGGATTTTCCAAAGGAACTTGCAAAGACACCCTTTACTTAATTTCTGACATCCTTAGTGGTTTCTGCTACATTGCATTCCTTTTCTCTTGCAGATATTATCACAAGTGAAGTTTCTCTGTAGCCTTCTCCGTACAAAATATCCGCTGTGTCCGGTATGTATATATCTTTTATAACCATGTCCTGCTATCTATTCATCGTTACAAATTACAAGTTTTTTGACATTAGAACTGCTTTGTCTCTTAATGAAATAATCAAAATACTGAAATCAAGGTAGGATGGAGTTGGGCAGAATTGTTCAGAGTGGGGCAAAACAAGTCACTTGCTTTTTGCTTCTAAAACTGAGGCAACGTGTTCTTTGTTGTAAACTTTGAACTTTGTCAAAGAATGAAATTATCCTTGTTCATGATAGAAAGTGATTATCTTCAACTACAGCACAAAAACAGCTTCCCTGAGCAGCTTCCCTGAACAGCTTCCCTTCAAAAACAGCTTCCACAAATACATGAACTTGCCACGACCATTTTGCCCCACATTGACCCGTTTTGCCCCATGTTACCTCAGACAGAGATTACCATCTTACAATAAAGTCTTTTATCATTACAGCCTTGCACAGACATTGAAACATTATTTTCACCCGTCATCGATACGTTTGTGGCATCCGATTTCCTGTTAGTATCCAAGGTATGTTCCAGCATTTATTTTGTACCAATATTTTATAGAATCAGTGGAATCTTTACATTAAAAGCAGGGCTGAGGAGAGGGGGTCAGAGGAGGTCAAAACCCGGGGCCCAAGGCCATAAGTGCCCATAAATCGTCAATCTGTGTTTTATGTATGTTCTTAAAGAAATACGTACTTTGAGATTATGGTTCTTCTGCATAATGACCAGCTATTTTGTTGATATGAAAACTGTATCTACAGGAGAAAATGGCCACCAGAGCGATTCTAGCAACCTTAGTTTTCAAATTTTTTTCAGGAGGACATGACATTTTTTCCTGGTTACCCCCTACCCCCTAGATGAATATGCCTTCGGCGTACCAAGTATCTTTTGTATTGCAAGGAACTAATATTTCATTCTGACACGAGGCCCATAAATTCTCTCCGCGGCCCTGATTAAAGGGACAACGTCGTGGCGCTGATTGGGACATTGGGTAAGTAAGGCGACGAAAAGAACAGAATTAGGCAAGCTTTAGTAATGTCTATATTTATCGAAATTTATGAGTTGCTAAAATCTGACTCCCTTTATTCTCAAAAGAAAGCATGATTCAAGAGCGTAAATATTTAAATGCGAAATCTCTTGTTAGTGATTTCGCGAGTGATTTCATCCTAAGAATTAGCTAATCAAAAAAATCAATATTCTGTGTTCCTAATTTCACTTAAAAAAACACGCAAATTGAAATGCCTAAATGCAAGAAAATGTGTCATGCCACCCTCTTTAAATGACGGACGTCTTGTGTGCCTTTTCGTGAATTTATTTTTGATGCAGATTCTTCCTTCCTATATTGATTTCAATCAGATTTTGATGCAGATCTTTAACGCTACAATCCTCGCCAAATTGAGTTGTCACAAATGAGAAATTTTTGCAAAATAATTCATGGAATTCAGTCAAAGCCTTGCAGTATACCTCGGGCCCTGGAGTGATTTGTCAGCTCGAGCCTAGAGCCAGCTCGGGCCCTGGAGTGATTTGTGGAATCGGGCCCTAAAAGGGGGTTTGAGGGCGAAGCCCCTAAGAAAACTTTTCACGACCACGCCCTTTAGACTCTCGGAAAATGAAGGAAACGCCCTTTTTATGAATAATAGTTTTTAAAAAATTGCTTAAACATTTCTATGTCAAGGTTATGCATAAAAAAATGGTATTGATGAATCAAGAACATCGTTTTGGATAGGCGCAGAAGGCAAGAGTCTGGGTGGCGACAGCCCCCGATGTTTGAAAAATTTATAAAAATCTGCCATATTCGGGCAAAAATCTGCCTTAAGGCGGGCAAAATTTTCGTAAAGAATGGATTTTTTATCGGGTAGCCCAAGCCCCCAGATTTTATCTTTCCGTATGCTTATATCGTTTTGTGTTAGTTAAATAAAAATATCAATACAACGGTTCTAACACTCAAAACAATACTTTACGGGCTTTCATGTTTGCAATGTCATGTATAATGTCCTCAACGTCAACGGTTCTTGCAAGTTCACTCTCGATGCTCAACACTGCGAGATCTGTAGGCCTGTCCTGAGTCATTGTAAATCGCATAAAGTTTTTGATGAGCTTGAGCTTGCTGAAAGAACGCTCTGCAGATGAAGCTATCACGGTCAAAAGGTACAAAATGTTCTGAGAGCAGTGCAAACATTTCAAAGTTAAACTTTTTTATTTGATTCCGAGTATTTGACCCTCACTTTTAGGTGACAACTTTCAAGAGAGGGCATTGTCACGACACTTTTAAGGCAGATAGATTGTCATAAAAATGCGCTATAAAGAGATTTTACAACAAGAATAAATTTTTATGACCGAGATCTTTACGGGCCCCGGACCTTTTACCCTCTCGACGCTCCTGCCTGCCATCCCTGCCCCTACTTTAATCTCAGAAAATTTTGATGTTACATGACCATGCAATAAAGTTTTGAAGGAATGGTAGTGGTAAACGTTGAATCGGGGGGGGGGGCAGATATCAAAGTTTTGAGTATGTGTGCCAACTGTTTTGACGAAGATGTTTATTTTGGTCACCAAAACACGAAACAGTCAAAGTTTAAACTATGATAATGTTTGTAATTCCCTCACCCTTCTCCAGTTCTTTAGTTTAATCCTCCTATTTATTATCAAGAATTTAGAAGAAAACAGACGATTTGGTTTTGTTTTAGGACATGACGTCAAACCAGCCAATGAGAAGAGTAGAAGACTGGGAAGTATCTGATGATGAAGAAAATGATGATTGGACTCAAGAAGAGCTTGATATTCGATATGAGGTGACTGTTTTTTTTCTAGCAGACGATTAGTCCAAAAATGTTAACAGATTCGGAAAACCGAGATTTTCTTAAAATGAGCACAGTTAAAGGGTTTGTGTAAAGTTAAAAGCTTGCATTTGCAAAGAGCAAAAAATCTAAAAATATCCCATTCGAATCGAAGGTGCACACGCCCTGTGAACAATGGATAGCCAAAGAAACAATGCAGTGTCTGAGTGTTTTCTTTGTTCTATTTATAGACAAGCCTATTTACCATTGCACATTCCCTTTAATATATATTTTAATGTGTGCAAACAAATTGTTGTGATCAATATCAATCCCTTTATTTGTGAATTTCTTTCTATTTTCTATTTCCTAGAGCCCCCTTCTTTGAGTGTTAGCTGAGAATTGTTTTGGTGCATTGCAACTTGATATACCGTAAAAGCCCTATTTAGCCCTCCCTCTCTAATAAGCCCCTCTCTTCTGAGCCAAAATTTTAAATAAGCCCCCCCCCCCCCCTTATATCAAATGCGAAAGGATACCAAAGATTTTCCGTTTATTAGCTAAAACAAGTTTGGATGTTAATTTTGATATGGTTTGGGATTAAAAATGCGTTGAATTTGTGTATTTGACTCGTAAAAGTATATGTTGATTCTGCAAAATATGAGGTAAAAGACCTAAAAAGCTATCGTTTATAGCCTTGTCATTTGACTTTGTGAATAAGCCCCCTCTCTCATAAGCCCCCCTATAATACATCGATCATTTCCATGTGAAAACAGATCGTAAATGTGACAAAAATATCTAACTGTACTGCTTCAGATGAATTTTACATTACGATACTTTTTTTTGAAGAAACTTCATTATGCATTACAAAGATGTGTAATTTCATAGCGAGTTTTTGAAAAGAATTGCTCTCAAAATTGGCAGGAAAACATGAAATCATAATTAGCTTTTTTGCCTGCTTTCGGCTGATATTAATTTTAACTGTTTTTGAAGGTGATGACCGAGCCCGCGAATCAAGCTCAAAAGATTGGATTAGAAATTTTTTTATTCCTCTAGATTAACTTGACTACTGATGCGAAAGAAAATTTTCTGTTTCTGCATTCGACCATTGCAGCATCACTTGAGAATTGTTGGTTTGTTGCAGCATCCTTAGTCAAAGGCTTTACCAGAGAAAAAGGTAATTATAAAGAGTTAAATTTTGTTCTAGTTGAGGTACCGTATTTCCTCTAATAAACGCCTAGCCTCAAAGAAACGCCTCCTCTTTCCACACAAAAATTGCAATAAACGCCTCCCTCTAATAAACGCCGCACACATCTGACGGCGCCTTATTAGAGAAATTACAGAACGTGTAAGGTTCATTTTTCATTTTTATGCGACAACAATGGAAGAAAATAAGGGATCTTTTTAATTTCTTCTTTCTTAAAGTTCATATTTTAAATCAAAGTGTAGCAGCTTTTCTGTTCTTTTCTGCAACTCTTCATGAAGAGTCATTGCTATCGATTTATTTGGTGTGATTTTCTGCATCTCTTTCAAGCAAAACCACCTAGTCTTTCTGTTAAAAATTTACAGCTCAATACAATTTTTCGATTGTTTAATAAACGCCTCCATCAATTAAACGCCGCACCAAATTCCTTCAAAATTTAATAAACGCTGGGGGCGTTTGTTAGAGGAAATACGCTATTAATGAATAGTGAAAACCTGGAAGCCAAAGTTTGGAGCGATAATTGGAATTAATCGACGTCTTCTCTTCAAGAACGTCTTTATCGATAATCGATGGTTTTGATGACAACTGTCTGTAATTAAGGTTGATTAATAGAACCGTTGTTCCCCATAAAGCTTTATAAAGGTGCTAGGTTTAAGGGGAATAGAGAATGAAGAGTGCGGAAATAAAAGGAGAGATTGAAAAATTTCTCCAGAAGAAACAGGTTTCTTCCTGGAATCTATCTTTTCAGGAAGCATTGCATTAAGATATCCTAGCAATGATTAAATTCATTCAATTTAAGGTGTTTAAGTCTTTGAGAGTAATGATTCTGCTGTATTTCTAGTTTGGGACACATTATTTCTCGTCAGCAGTTTTAGGTAGATAACATCGCGTTCTTATTAAAATATGAAAGTGCAACTTAGAATTGATCGTTTAGGTGAAGATTTGGTTAACTCCCTTTACGAGAAATGCGTGGAAAGAGCAAGGAATGGACTTTCCGTCCACGGTGGGTAATGAATTCATTTATTCATAAACTTTGAACAGATCTTTTTCATAATTTTGACCTCAACTGAGGAAATGATAGGCATTCCACTAAATTCTAAATTCTTCATGCGTCTTTAAAAAAATATATTATAGTTTTCTTACTGCTACTAAAATGCACTCATATTCAAAATTTTAGTTAACTATACCCTGGGTACCAGAGCCTATTTTTGTGGCTCTGGTACCCAGGGTAAGTTAACTAGTTCGTTAGTTATTTAGTAATAAGCATTTTTTATAACCACGACGCATTCAAATCAGTCTCTACTTCACTTTCATTTTTGTAATCGTACTTTCAGGTTTTTCTTCTTGATTCCGAATTCATAATAATATGACTTTAAATTATTCACCTATTTTCAAAATTAAAGGTGAACCAAATATTTTGCGTAATTGACCTACCATCCCATTTGTGCAATTTCTCTGTTAGCGAATTCACCTTGAAGCAATAATTCGAGAAAACGACGAGAGGCCCTTTTCTATTGCTGGAAATTTTCTTGACTGACATCCTGGTGAGCTTTTCTAAATTACTTGAAATATCACCTGAACTCTTAATTGTCGCTGTGGTCCAAGATCACTCAAGATCTCCCCTTTTCGTAACTTCTTTATCAAGTACAGTAAATCCCCGCATATAAGAACCTACAAAAATAAGAACCAACAGGCTGTTTTTCCTAAATTATGCACCTCCTAATTAAGAACCTGTTTCAGCTTGATGGAAGAAATAGGTTCTTATTACATGGATTTTTTGTTATTATTTAGTTATTTTTGTTCTTATTAAGTGGATTTTTTATTGTCCTTATTATGTTCATTTTTGCCCCAGTTGGCTGTTAAAATCTGAACCTCCTCCCCTGCTATTTGTAATCTTAGAATCAGTTATTGGGTCCTTAGTAACATTGCCAAAACAAAAGAAAGGGTTGAAAATCTCTTGGTGACCCTTTGAATAAGAACCTTTGGACCCTTTGAATAAGAACCTTTTTACACAAGGGACGCTTTAAATAAGAACCTTTATACGCTGAAATTAATCCAAGTACCTTTCAAATAAGAACCTAATTCAGCCTGGCTCTCAAAAAAGTAGGTTCTTATATGCCGGGATTTACTGTACCTCATTTGCATCAAAGTAGGAATGATTTTATTTCTCGTGTTTTAGCTGACATTGTCTCTTGCAATCAAATTCACCACATATTGAAAGCTTTCATTGACACTGGGTTGTTAGAAGAGGATAAAGATGAAAATGGAGATCGATTTGTTAGGCTCAGTGAAGAATACAAAGAAAACGAGCATCTCAGAGAATTTATTCATAAAATTGACATCTGCAGGTAGCAAATGAGATAAATAGAGGTGAGAATATCTCTTTTAAAACTCACTTGATACTTTTCCTATGAATTGAAAAACATTATATTGTCAAAATCTTATGCAGATAAAAATTGCTTTGGATGTGATACTTTGACATAATGGTACTTAAAAAAACTAAACTGACGACATTGTTTTAGCCATAAGATTTTTGTGACTCCATGAGAGCATCATAGAATTAACATGAATCAAACGTTTTGCGGGAGTGGACTTTGATTTTGACGACTTTTGTGTTTCGAGTTTAAAGAACGCCGGTCAACCAGCATCCTTTGCGGTCGCGCTTTGCAGACAATGTTGTCGGGATGTTGTCATATTAAAATGGCCGCCGCAGTCGAAAGGCAACAAGCGAAGCGCGCAAAGGATGCTGGTTGATTGGCGTTCTTTAAGGAAATCATTTCTAAAATACTTGAAACAACAACGCGTTGGAAGAATTAAATATTTTTATTCACGTGGAAAATTCAAAATTATTGCACTAGACAGGACTCGAACTCGGATCAACGCGGCGCTAGTCCAGAGTTGGAAGAAAACCCCCATATTAGATCAAAAGTGTTCTACAACTTGCAGAAAGCTATCCGCTTATTGAGAGCTTGTGAGCAAAGCTCTTCAGATAATTTGATAGGTGGCATTAGTCCTTTTGCTAAGAAATCCTTTTCCACGTCGTTTTAGACTTGTGTTTGTGCTCAGTACAACATATCAGATTTGGTTCATATGGTTGGTGAGAAAATTTTGTAAAATGAAAAAGAAAATTGCTGGTTTTGTGAAAAAATAACAATGAAAGTGGGAACAATAAGATAAGAAAAATACCCAGGACAATGAACAGCAGTGATTTTGTCAGAAGGAATAATGCAAAATGCTAACCACAATATTTTACTGATAACGTTATTTATAGATCACTTAGGCAACCATTGTGCTTTCTGCGCGCATCATGTATTGTTCTTAGAATTTTCAATGTGATACTGTTGTTTTGTTCTATTCTTCGCATAGCCTATTGTTCTTGTGTTCCTTTGTTCGCTTATCTTATTGTTTGATTGTTCTGTTGTTTACTGAGCCTGTTGTTTTCTTGTCCTACTCGTCGCTTACCCTGTTGTTCTGTTGTGCTGTTGTTGGCTTATCCTATTGTTTACTGTTGTGTGGCTAAGTTTTTCGATAGTTCTTTGGATCTCATGTCCTTATCTTATACTGAGAGTCATTAAATGAAATGTAAACATGAGATCAAAACCAGATTTATTTACATTACGAAACTATTAAGGTTAGTTAGTTATTTTCTTGAGGAAAGTATTCATGCAGTACAGAGTTAAAAACTTTTCTAATGAAAGGGCTGCAAGTTTCCGAATATCTAGTCGAAACTACCGGAGACCCAAGATTACCTATTTGGATTTGCCGATGTCTAAGATTACGAATTATGCACTGATATCGATGAATTGCCAATCCTTTTGCAGTAGAAAGGCTAATTTATTAGTTGTTAAAATTTATAATCACTGAAATCGTCCATACCGTTCTAGAGCTATATGCAATTTTGCTTGGAAGATGTTTTAAAATGCTACAAAACTGACTAGAAATTTCGATAAAATGTTATCACTTTTCAGCTCCATAAATGACCATGATCATAGGCGTAGGAGCCAGGGGGGCTAGCGTTGGAAAACTTTACCAAAATCAGTCTTTTTCGGGCAAAAATCCACCCTAAGTCGGGCAAATAATTCGGAAAACAAATGACTTTTTATCGGGTAGCCCCCCCAGATTTTATCTTCCCGTACGCTTATGACATGATCAAGCGTGACCATCATCATGGGAGTTCGTTCTCATCCTCATCGGAATCGTTTCATCTCAGTCGAATAGAATTCGGCGAACAAGTTATGTTAAATGGAAGTTGAAAAATCGTAATTCATGGCGATTAAAACATTTCCAGAAGCATCGAAATGATGGACTTTCTTTTTTCTAATTATTTCGCAATTTACTCATTCAGAACAACAAAAATTTGCATTAAAATCAAACTAGATAAAGTTGAAGTTCAACGATTCGAAATTAATCCACTTTTAAGCAGAGGGGGAGAAATTTTTAATCCCGTGAGTCAAAGAAATTGAGAGAAATTTCGACAAAAGTTACAGGTGAAGGATTCAAAGGAATCGAAATATCATTGTTTTGGTTGATAAATAACATTTTTAATCCAATTTTCAAATTTGGAAAAACAAATCACTACAGATGTTAATAATTAATTTTTATATCATTTAAATACCCTGGGAGGTTTTCGCTTATCTTCTTCCTCATGTCCCCTAGGCATTCAAAGATAGTTATGACACACTATATGACGTTTCATTTCATTTACGAAAGCGTGTCTAGACTTGTATTTCTTCTGTTAAGGCGAGACGTACTCTTTCTATATATAGATGTACTGCTTGATTGACAAAGGAATCAACGGCTAATTTAGAAAATAGCCAAGAATGAACCCCTGAGAATAATGCGGGGGTAGTTTTGACACACTACATATGACGTTTCATTTCATTTAAGAAAGCGTGTTTAGATCTGTCTTTTATCAGTTAAGGCGTTCTATAAATACATAACAAAGAACCAACGAGACTCTCTAAACCATAGCCAAGAATCAACCCATGTGCATTCGAAAATAGTTATTGCACAATTTCATGACATCATTTGAAAACATGTCTAATTTAGTCTTTTATCAGTTAAGGGGTTCAATAAATAGACATTCTGCTCCCCTGGTTAAAGGACCAATGATAGGTTGTTGGGGTTTTGTCATTTGATGAAGACCCTTTTATTTTAATTTATTTTTTTTTACTTTCCAATAAAAAGTTTACAATACATATTACTAACTTCGCTACTTACAAACTACTATACAATACTGCTAAAGGATACCACGAGGAGCAAAAGGCAATATCTACCACGCGGCCATTACATAGAAGTAAACAACAGCATAGTACACCACTTTAACGAACATCCGCCACTAGGGACGTTTGCTTTTTTATTTTTGTACACGTATCGGCTTTAGTTTTTCTGGATGAGTCAAAAAATGTTCAAATGTTTGCGGAGCTGTACTTTCTTGAATCGTGCAACCATATCCACGAATCGCAAATTATTTTATTGTGGAAAGACTAACTTGGATGAGAAAATTTAATTCACCTAAATCGGTCTCTGCATTCTAAAATTATTCGAGATTGTGCTCAGGAAATCTTTCACTAAGATCCGTTCAAAATGAGTGGAAATTTCGATTAAATTTATACCTTCAGAACCATGACAAGTAACCTCCACCTAACCACAAGGACAACCAAACGATAAATTTGTATTCCTTGCGATAAAAATGTTGACATAATTTCTGCAGCTTCTCATAGGTTCAATGATCAATACACCTTTTAGCTTTTGCTATTCTGAAACTGAGTCTGAATCGAACGATATTTGTATACCTTTGGTGGAAATTTCGAATGTTAACAAAAGTGATAGAAGCTCTAACGCCACTCAATCGAGCCTTTCTTATAAACATGTATAAAAATATCGCTCGATCCAGACTCTTTTGTAGAATAACTAAAAGGTTTATTGTTATCATTTCTGAACTGAAAGTATTTTTCATGATTTTTGTTAGCTCTTTCTCGAGCATTTAATTTTTTTCCATGCGAAATGAACTGAACAATTTTGGTGAGATATATTTTGAAAGCTAGGTTTGCTTTTCCATTATGAATCTAAAATTTGTTGAAATTTTGTGGATGACCCAGGATCGAGGGGGGGGGGGTAACTCCTCTAGGGGGGCTGGTATACATGTGCCTTTGAGAATCCGGAGGGTGGACCCATAATCAGGGCAAGATTTTGAAAATCTAACCCCATAACCAGGGCAAAAAATGTTCACAAGAATCCTGTTTAGAATACGCTTTGTACCATTAGTAGAGCAAAACTCCTTTTGGTGAGAGCTTTTACCTTTCGTAATATGGCAATACCGAGCAATCAATGACAGAGCAGAGACCAAATAGATATTTCATTCATTGCTGCACTGACAGCTAACATTTACCCATAACTTCTGCAAATCTTCGTTAAGTAGACTCATAACCAGGGCACAATATCACAAACTAACCCATAACCCGGGCGAAACTTCACAGAAAAAGACCCATAAACCGGGCAAAATATCGCAAAGTAACACATAACCCGGGCAGGCACATGTATACCAAACTCCCCATAGGAGTTACCCCCCCCCCTCGCCCAGGATCCTACTTTCTACCAAACCCCAAAAAAGTATTTTACTCCAACGGTAGATCATATCTTTTATGCCTGGATTTCTTTCGAAGTGAATAATTTCTCCCCTGAATGATTCAGAGAGATTTGAGTTGCAATGTTTAATTAGAAACAATTATTTCGAGAATAAACCTTGGCTAGTCTGCACTTTAGCGGACCAGCTTTCAATGTCGGCAAGTTATGTGTCATGGGGTAAGGGTTAGGGTCAGGGTTGGGTTTTGGAAAAGGGGTCTTTAGGGTAAGTTAGGGTTAGTTAGGGTTAGTAAGGGTTAGTTAGGGTAAGTTAGGGTTAGTTAGGGTAAGTTAGGGTTGGTAAGGGAAGGCAAGGTAGGGTCTAGTTAGGGCTAGTAGGGTACTTGATCAAATACGTTCCCTAGAGATATGACATAAAGCTGGTCCGCTAAAGTGCAGTCGTCCCTAAACCTTTTATCTCTGAAAAATATTGCTAACAATACGCCAGCCTGGGAAAAGCGCTTAATCCCGGACCTTATCAAAACAGCATGGAATACAGCTAGTCGTTATCTTGGTCACCACGTGGTTAGCGTTTACCGTAACGTCATAAATTACAAGCAAAACGTTTCGCTACTTGACTTGACTCATATCGCCAAGCGCTATTCCTTGTGAATGGTTGATTTAGGGGTACTCCAGGGATCAAAGTTTGGTACATTGCTCTTTAATCAAGGGGCGATCATAATTATTAACTCCTTTCCTCGTTTCCTCGTTTCAATACCGGGTTACCCAACTAGATTATCAGCGCTAGTGAAATTGCCTGAGTCTAGAGCGGTATGATCATTTTTCGTGAATAGATTTTCTCGTGAAATTTAGCCATTCTACTAACACATGATTGGTGATTCATTAAATTCAGTTCTCAATTCCTTGTTGCACAGTTCGACAAACGCTGCTATTTTATTTTTAGATCACCCGCTAGTTTGGCGTAACACTATTTTCATTTCATTTTCATTTTTAATTCTTTATACAGGGTAAAAGCATCAATATAAAATACTGCTTTACAGCTTGCCCTGTTAACTAAACAAAAAGAAAATCCTAAACTACCTAGTTACAATGTTATTTCATACAAAAAGTAAACAAATGTAAAGTCAATATAAAAATCGAAAAAAAATAAATAGAGTTAGGCTGAGAAGGGCAAATTGCTCTTCAGCCTACTTTTAAAAATGCCAAGGGAGGGTGCTTGTTTGACAACCAAAGGCAAATTATTCCAAGCGCCCCGAAAAAATATAGCTTTCTGTCCACTGCAAGTGTTCATCCTTGGAACAAGGACATCGGCAGTGGCATTGCGCAAATTCATATTTATATCACGCGCAGAATTTTTCTTAAATAGGCTTGAAAGATAACCGGGGGCAATACCTGATAATGCTTTGTACGCAATAGTGGCCGTCTCGCTTTTTATCATATCAAGAACTGTGGGCCAATTTAGTTTCTTGATCAAGTTTGTGGCGGATGCATCATAGCTGCTGTTGGTGACATACTGGTAATATATGATTTTTATGAAAAATAACGCAAAGTCTGCAGTTAAAAACTAACTAATTTTCTCTCAAAAGTTATATTTTCAAGAGNCGCCCCGAAAAAATATAGCTTTCTGTCCACTGCAAGTGTTCATCCTTGGAACAAGGACATCGGCAGTGGCATTGCGCAAATTCATATTTATATCACGCGCAGAATTTTTCTTAAATAGGCTTGAAAGATAACCGGGGGCAATACCTGATAATGCTTTGTACGCAATAGTGGCCGTCTCGCTTTTTATCATATCAAGAACTGTGGGCCAATTTAGTTTCTTGATCAAGTTTGTGGCGGATGCATCATAGCTGCTGTTGGCAACAATTCTTGCAACTCCCGTACCCTCTAACTTTTAGAAGCCATAACTTCAAACTCATCTATCCAATCAACTTTGCGAATACTTTTTTTAATAGCCAAGATATGCACTAAAATTTGAGAGTTCAATCCTTTGATTTTATATTCTTCGTATAAAGTTCCGAGAATATAGCACACTTAGGCCGCTCCCAAAATCTTACAAAAAACGGCTGAAAACCTTCAAAAAAAGTTTACAGCTATTTTGGCCTTGCAGGAAGAGCAAGTTTTATCGTTTGAGAGGGTTAGATTATTGTGGCAATGTTTTGACATTCCGTTAGACGGAATTTCCTGCGCGGCAGATGTATTTCTCGCCATGGCAGATGTAAATCTTTACTTGTTTCTTCTGCATTCTTCGAGATTTTCGCTTCTTAGGCCCCTTGTTTATTGCAGTTCTCCGCATACCAAATTTCAAGCTGTCGTTTATAACAAAGCAATGTTTTTATATCCCGTTCGACGGAATTTCCTGCATGGCAGATGTCTTTCTCGTCTTGGCAGATGCAATTCTAAAATATTTCTTCCACATAGTTTGCTTCTTAGATTTCAAGCTGTCGTTTATAACAAAGCGATGTTTTGATATCCCATTCGACGGAATTTCCTGCATGGCAGATGTCTTTCTCTTCTTGGCAGATGCAATTCTAAAATATTTCTTCCGCATAGTTTGCTTCTTAGGCCCCTTGTTTATTGTAGTTCTCCGCATACCAAATTTCAAGCTGTCGTTTATAACAAAGCAATGTTTTCATATTCCGTTCGACGGAATTTCCTGCACGGCAGATGTCTTTCTCGTCTTGGCAGATGCAATTCTAAAATATTTCTTCCACATAGTTTGCTTCGTAGGCCTCTTGTTTATTGCAGTTCTCCGCATTCCAAATTTCAAGCTGTCTTTTTGAACAAAGGCAATGTTTTGATGTTCCGTTCGACGGAATTTGCAGAAGGGCAGATGTCCTTCTCGTCATGGCAGATGTAAAAGCTAACATTGTTTCCGCATTTTTCTCTTCTTATGCCTCCTGCTCGTGTAGTTTTCCGCATACCAGATTTCAAGCTGTCGTCCCATAACAAAGCTAATGTTTCAATATTCCGTTCGACGGAATTTCCTGCGCGGCAGATGTCTTTCTCGCGATGGCAGATGCAAACCTACAATATTTCTTCCGCACCCCTTCATTTCTCTAGTCTTTTATTTTTCACAATTTTCCGCATACCGTATTGCAAAGATAGTACCGCTGATCGAATAAGGCCGACGTTTCATGACACACAAGCCTTACTTGGGCAGGTGTGAGCCCTTTTTGGGGGCAGTGGCATTAAAGAAGCTTCGATTGTGAATCTATCTTTAGGCTGAATTCATTCTTGAAGAGTTTTCCTGCTGTTTCCAAAAAAGGCATTTATTACAAATGAATTCTTGTGAAGTGAAAATGATAACCTGAAAATTCTACTATTTAACCTTCCACAAAAAGGAAACATGATTGTTTGTAACTATGTAGAGCTGTCCAAACGTTAAAGATTTTGGTTGTATTCAAAGACAACTTGCATTGAATGAAATAGGTATTTAGAAAAAGTACTAAAGCTGGCAAGAAAAAGCAACATATGTGTTAGCAATTATGATCTCCTCTTATTTAAAAGCAATGTACCAAACTTTGATCCTTGGAGTACCCCCAAATCAACCATTCATAAGATTCAATCTGCAATCAATCGCTTGTTCGTTTGTTCATACATTTTTATCAATTTCTTCATTTATTCATTCATTTATTTCTTAATTGATTTTCACAATTCTTCATGAACAAAGATCACCGCTATGTGTTTTTCGAATATTTCAAAACATAAACAGCGATTGTGAGGTGTTCTTCTGAAGTTTATTCCATAAGCAAACAATAATCAAACACCAGACATATCGGTGTTTTATTGTTTTGAAGTTGTTTCCCTCCTGAGTTGCAGAAAGTTTCATTAGAATGAAATGGTTGAGAAATGTTGTTGTTTTCGTCTCTGTGTCTGTGCGCTATCCATAACCATCTTTGATACACACGTTAGGCCTAGTTTTCACCGGGCGCCTATTACTATTAACGCTATAGCAACAACTTCTTCATTTCATTTGACATTCTTTAAAGTTGGTTATATATACACAATAACTAATTCAAACCAACTACAAACTAAAACTAATTATAAAGTATAATATAATGTCCTATTAACAACATAATGTACAGCTGCAGTTTTCCTCCTCCGTGGTTTTATTTTCTTTTTGGACGCTGCCACATTTTCACATATTATTTTGGTATCATCCCTTAGAGCATTCCAAAGGATGCTGCCACTAAAGGTTAAAGAGTTAAGGCCAAAAGTGGGAGTTTTTAGAAGAGGCAGTTCAGTTTTACTAAATTAGGATTGTATTCAATTTGCTTATTGCTAAAGAAATTCCAAAGGTATGATGGATTCAGCGAATTCAGAGTTTTGAATACCTCTTACATTAGTTTTTGAAGATTCTTGATATGAATTGTTGTATCTGCCTCTCTCAGTAGACACATATCAAACGATGCATCGTAATCATTACTGAGCACTCGGAGTGCACGTTTGTAACTTCTTATCGCCCAAAACACTAATAGTGGGATATTGCTTTCAATAGTAGTTAATCACGATAATCGCTAAGAAGGAAGCCAGGCCTTCTGCGAACATTCAAAACTTCAGGCCAAATTTGAGAAAAACAAAATGCTGTAGCACGTGTGGTGTGACCCACCTCGAACACACAATCGAGTCAGGCCTAAGTAAGTCAATTTTGGATATCTACTTTTCTGAAATCGCCATAACAAATTTAACTGTCTGTCTGACAAATCTGACCTTTGGTAACGAATAAGATAAAAATATTTCCTGGTACACGATGCGCATCATGCTTATGGCGAGTCGAAACAACTGAGGAGTTCTTCCCTAGGTCAAGGAGGCGCTTGTGTTGGTTCCTTCGTCTCTAAGTCTGCACGCGTACAAAGCGTTGGCGTAAACGAGGTTAGGAAAATCAACTCCCCCGCAGTGACATATATGGTAAATTTTACTTAATCTGAGTCTGTATTTTGGCTAACAACTCCCCCGCAGTGACAGATAACGCTAAATTTTAGTTAATCTCAAGTCTGTATTTTGACTAGCAAATGCCTCATGCATTTAGACTAGACGATTTGGAATGACTCATAAATTTACACGTGGGGACTTTTTCACCTCTCTCTAATTCCTCGTCAAGAGAAAGGGACTGAAACGACGGGGGGCAGAGCAAGATGCTTGTAAGTAGCTTCTAAGTAACTGGAACCGAGATATCTTGCTGGAACCTATTACGCTACTACGATAGCCATTCGTCGAGGGTGCTGCATAAATTACACACGAGGGAACCCTGTCCGCTTCAAAAACCCTATTTCAAAACAACATGCAAGAGATAGGATAGGATGGACAGCACAACCTCAAGATTTCACCCCCGGAATATCGTAAGTAATGGACACTGCGTGTAAAGCTGACAATATGATTTATTTTGTGCAAATGAGAACATCAAAGAAGCATACATAGAGTATCTTGGATCCATGTGCGAGATGAAGTATGATGGCGTCGAAAATTTTCTTTATTGTCTGATCTCGCATGCGTTTTCAAAACCGCTATCATTGTCACCCATATTGTTGGTATTAATTAGCTGATTCTTGCATTTATGTATTGTAATTAGCTATCTTACCTATTTACCAACGTTAAATAAAGTATGAAAAAAAAAAAAATTGTTAGTATAGAGAGTTTTGGAGGAGAAACTTTCTCGATTCGATTTTACTCCTGTCTCCAACTCTCGTTTAATTCATGTCTCCAGAAAATCTCTTACATTGTACAACTGCTGCAGGCCAGTTGTTTAGGCCAAGTTTAGGCCTAAGTAGAAAAATCGTTGGCCCTTTTTTCGAGCTGTTTGTTTATCGACTTGAAAGACACAACCTGGACACAACCCAACTTTTGCATATCAGCTACCACGCAGAAATTTCGAAGGTATAATTTCTCTTACCCTAGTGAAAGCGTCGGGATAAATGAATAAATACTGCGGGACAACTTGTATGAGTTATATATATCATCTGTTCATAAAAGCCGCACCATGCCCTCTTGCCAAACGCCAAACCCCAGCAACTTTGTCGGTCTAACCGCCCTTCGCACCCTTTTAGCAACGGCGAAATGATTTTGGCAGCCTTGACCCCTTACCATGTGGCTGCAAACTGGGCAAGGGATCTTTTGTTCTACAAAAGACTAACGGAAAAGAACAGATTTTGGAGGTCTTGTTAGAAGGCTTACTGTCTTGCCAAAATATTATTTTCATATTCCATGGTGTGAAAAAGAAAAACATGTTTTTACAATTACTGATAAATGGAATTGTTCGGTTTAAACGCTTTTACAAATGGAAACAATGAAACACATTTTCGAAAAGATTCGAAAACATTGCTGCATGGGACACCACTAAATTCGACGCGATTAATTATTGTTACGAGAAGTGCAATTAGCACCTTATTAAGGGTTCCACTAATCAACACATTGGCCTATTGCTCATTTGAAACTTTCGTTGGTTAGGCCTACACGTTTTGTTCTATCTACATTTTCTTACGAGCAATGCAGAAAACTGTCGAGGATTGCTTTACCTGCCTTAAAGACATTTGGTTTGTGATTCAGTGGATGCCATGGTAGAAGATTTGAAACGTTTCTATGATGGCTGGTAGTTTTTTTGTCTCTGTTGCGTCTTGTTCACTGCCATCTTGATCACCGCTTCCACCACAGCTTTGCTGCGGTTTCCTGTACCTAACTGAACTGAATTTCCATGCAACATGTCAATTCCAATTTTGCATGTGTGCGCCTAATACCTCAGGAAACAATTTGTTCTGAATAGTTGCTCTTTGGTATCAAGTTGATGAATATTATCCAGCGTGGTGGAAACACTTTTGAATCTGTTTTTAATCAGGTGAAATAGGATTGATATGAAGATTAATAGAGGAGCAACGAATGCGTCAGACGTATGGCACATTTTTATGTATTGTTTCTTGTGTAAAATAGATAAAAGATAAAGGCTTTTGATTAATTGTCATGTGTCTCATCTTCCATAAAAAAAAAATTTTTCTAGGCATATTATGTTTCTTATCATTTGATTTAGTTGAGAGAGCAGTTCTATCTCTGAAGTTTTGTTTTTATCCAGCTTCAACCTAGCAACTTCTTCTCTAAATAAAGTCAGAACTTTCAATTGATGCCAATATTTCTTGCGTTAGATTCGAATGTGTGTTCGATTGTAAGCAGATAATTATTTGCGCTTGGAAATTTACGCGTCCGCCTAGCTCAAATTTTCTAAACATCTGATAAAAGTCTTTAAGCAACATCTCTTTTTAATGAAAGCCAGCGCATTCGCTCATTACAAACTCACTTCGAAACTGAAATTCGACCAACATGTAGCAAAATTAACCCAAAAAGCAAACAACAAGATCAGTGCCTTCTCTAGAATCTCAAATTATTTAAATGAGAAACAATCTCTTTTACTGTACAACTCATTCATAATGTCTCAGTTTAATTACTGTCCATTGATATGGATGTTTTGCGGAAAGGTTGCCAATAATGATTTAAATCGCACCCATAAGAGAGCACTTAGAATTCTCTTCAACGATTATACATCCTCTTTTGAAGAGTTGTTACAGAGAGCAAATGAGTGTACTATTCATAATAAAAACTTGCAAAAGTTAATGCTCGAGGTTTATAGCAGTTTAACACAACAAAATCCTTCTTTTTTGTGGGATATGTTCCAGGAAAAGGAAAATAATTATAATTTAAGATCAAAGAATCTGTTGATGTTGCCTCAAACTAAGACAAATACTTATGGCAACGATAGTTTATCTTTTCGTGGCAGCATATTATGGAATTCCCTAACAAATGACACAAAAATTGCCACCTCCGTCTGTTCCTTCAAGACATGCATAAAAAAATGGAATGGAGAGAATTGCCGTTGTAAAATATGTAAATAACGAACACTCGATGTTTATTCTTGTGGCTGATTTTGTGAATAGGGTATTTACGTTTATATTTATAAATTGTATTTTTTGTTGTTGTAAATAGTTGGTCTTAATTAGTTCATATTAGAGCTATTCTTTTAAACCAACTTTAAAGAATTTAATAATAATAATAATAATAATATCGTTGAGGCTCATTCTGAAAGATGGAAACACATCGCACTGCTTGCAAATCTTCTAAAATGCGTAGACCCAGCAAGCTTCTTCGTGCTTAATTCCTAACTAATCTCATAGTTGTTATTTAGCTGCTTCAGTTTGTGATATGAAAAGAAACTAAGAAATAAACAAGACTTGATTCAAGTTTGCAAGACGCATTTCTGATAAACCTTCCTTGCAAACTCAAATCACATGTCATTTTTCTGAAGACACCTTCAAGGTCTTCAACTGAATTTTTGATAATCTGCTGCTGAGAATTTTAGTAATCTTTTGAAATAATTTGGTTGTCAGCAAATAGTTTGTCGATGACTGCGTTATAAAGCGCAATTTCCAAGTTCTGTGTTCCTCGAAATATTATCAATCTTTGCAGCATTTAGCGGGGAAAAAATACACGATATTCTCAGTGGATAAATGAATATATTCCAATATGATTCAATTCTTACAATATATTCTGAAGATCATTACTAGATCATATATCATATATATTATAATTTATTCTTTTCAGTTACATACATTGATATATACAAGAACGTTTCTGAAACTACTTTTTGCAAGATTATGCATTGGTGCATGGTGTTCAAAAGACCATCAAGTTAAGATTAAAGTTTGTTTTTCATTCTTTGGATCGAAATGAGTCAAAGTTTGGCGATACGGCAATTTAGATATCTCAAAATTCACGGAAACTTTTTCATTTAAGATCTAAGCTAGAAAATCGCCAACCCGCAGCATTTTCATTGCTCGGTAAAGAAATATTTCTCCTTTAATTTCAAACTATCAAAGTCCCTAAAGGCGAAATGTTAAGATCTAAATACAGAAGGTTTTCGGCAGTTTTGCAATTTAATTTTTAAATTAAAGCATGTTTAGCTGTTAATCTTCAGCTCGTCAAATTTGTCCTTCGCAAATCAATGAAATGAGCGATGCTACATGTCTAACGACGTTGAAAACAAATTCTAATGATGCCTGTCAGACTTGTTTGCTCTGATATAGTAAACCCTTTAGTGTTAAGCCATTAAGATTTTTAAAATTTTACTGCCATAAAGTTTGCTATAACGAAAATCGGCGACAGTCGAGAACCATTTATTTTTAGTAAAATCAATTTCTAGAGATTCGCCTAAAATCTTTTAACTTCATGCGTTAGACCCTTTATTTTCAAGCCACGAATACGCCTGAAGCTTAATTACCATAAATTTTGCTGTAACGACGAAAACTGGCGAATCTTAAGAACGATTTATTGATCGTAAAATCATCTCCTAGAGATGCTCATGAGTGCATTAGCTCTATGCGCCAGACCTTTATTTTAAGCTACAAATACGCCTATAACTTTACTACCATACACTTTGCTATAATGAAAACTGGCGAAATACATTTTCAAAACTCGGCATACGTTGAACGTCAATAAAATCACTTTCATACATCATTTGTTCATCAACCGGACTCTCATGTCCGGAAATTATCTGAAAGCTTTCCTCAATCGGGCTTGTTTGACCACTCCCAAGCGTCTTTTCTTGAACAGGACTTGAGGGCCCTTCTGGGATAAATAGTTCTGAAATATCCAGTGACCGAACGAGCTCTTCACCGGATAAGAAATCGAAATTTAGTTCTTCTTCCGATGAGGATGAGTATGATGACACGGATCCAGATCGAATGTAAGCGGGCGTTGTCGGCGTTTCTCGGACCGATTGTTCATTTTCGCTGGCGTTTGACTTGTTTGAAGATGACTCCAAAAGATTATCGACAAGATCATCCACCATTTTGCTGAACTTTTTACATTCATCTAAATATTGAAGTTCTTTTTGTAAATTATGCGGATCGACGACGTCTCTTTTGATGCTAAATTGTCCTCTTATTAAATCATTTATTCTGTTTTTTGGTGTCGCATTACGACGTGGCACTCCGACTAATTCTGCAACAGTCGTCACATCATTTTTCTTCCTTTCTGCATTTCTCTGCTTTATTTTACTCAATGCAAATGGTTTCTTTGCAAGCTCTTTTCTTGAAGATGGCTCTGTCCTTTGTGTTGAACTAACTTTGAGTTGTTTTTGCAAAAATCTTCGATGATTCGTGTTGCGTTTGAAACAGCCTGGGCGCGTCAGAACATTTTTTACGCTGCTTGATGCTGTATTGATAAAGTTAAGAAGACTCTCTGCTGAACCACTTTCCGACATTCTTTTATTACGATCTTCGATCATATTCTGTATGATTTACTGGTGGTGTAGATTCTTTAGTGCCGAATGATTTCTTTGCGCCACTTGTCAGCTTTAGCTCTGCTCCGATCTACTGCTCATTCGCCGCCGAGCCGTCATCTTTATACAGGTAGTATTGTTATGCAAATTAGCTTCTTCTCTGATTCGAACATAGATGAGACGTGTTCATAACAAAAGGCTGCAAGTGCGTGAATTTGCAAATAATTAAGACAAAAGATGACGCTGTGAGTTGATTAATAATTCTCCTTTTGTTTGCATGGGGTTTCGATACAATTTCGACTGCCGCTTTGATCTTTACGAAGTCCGAATCTGCTTCGTTTTAGCGTAAAATTAGCGAAAATGCTCCCAAAATCGAGAGCTAAAGTTCTGATACAGTCCTTCTTTCTTAATGAAGAACTGAAAAGATATTCGAAAGAAAGCAAGTAATTGTTTATCAAAGCCTTGGATCTCGCTCAACTCGCCGCTATTCGCATAGTAGTCACAACACGTGCACCGTGTATAGATAGCAAAGAATAGATAGAGGCGGAAAAGAAAGGCATGAAAAGCGCATACATTTCGAAAATCATTATTACGCCATCACAGCCACGATTCTTTGATTGTTGAATTGGTTGGCACTTCTTTGAAGTCCCGAGTTAGCTTTGATGATCATCATCAGGGTTTAACGTGGAGGGCAAAAGGTGAAGAGCGAATGCGCAAAATGTGTGGAGTATTTTTCACTAAGCATTCATGCACGTGTGCTGCTATATTTGGACGATATAGCGAGAACATAGTGGACACGCGAGTGTGTATGTTCTATCAATACTTGTGTCTATATCATTGTAAATCAAGGCAAATAAGGAACAAGGAAGAATAATCCGCTGGTTTGTTAATTTATCAATGTGGCTCTACTCCACCTTTTCTGCTCGTGCGCTTGAATCCAATCATTTTATAATTAAGTTCTAAATGACAGGTCTTCAGGAGTTCAAGCTTCGTGTCAATAAAGAAGTTGCAATGTCTCAACCTGGGTAATATTCTAGGGGGACTATAGCTTGAATCATCAGATTGAAGTCACTTTTTACTATGTTTTAGTTGCTTCTTAATTAAGTTCTAAAGGAAAGGTCTTCAGAAGTTCAAGCTTCGTGTCAATAAAGGAGTTGCAATGTCTCAACCTGGGTAATATTCTAGGGGAACTATAGCTTGAATCATCCGATTGAAGTCACTTTTTACTATGTTTTAGTTGCTTCTTAATTAAGTTCTAAAGGAAAGGTCTCTAGGAGTTCAAACTTCGTGCCATTAAAGGAGTTCCAATGTCTCAATCTGGGTAATTCTTTCAGGTTTTTGTCTTCTATTCTGAAAATGAAGAAGTCAAAAGAGAGTATCTGTTATCAGTTTGCATCAATGTTAAAATCTGAAATTTCAGATTGGCTTATTTCAAGTTTTCGTCTTGCATCTTCTCTTCGAATCTTTTCGGATGACTTCATAGTCACTCTTTATTAGAGGTTGCTATTTAGCTACAAATGTGCTGAAGCTCATCCGAAGAATGCTCCAGCTGGTCTTCGATTTCTGTAGACCACAAAACGCTTGGTAACATTCTGATGTAGAACCGGGTATCCCAAAAACACCCCTTATGTTTGATCGATTCTTGCAGAGAAGTGAAGGTAGAAGAGAGTTAAAAAAGTTTATCTTCCATTTTTCCAAAGTGTAACTTGGATTTCGACAACTTGCTCTTCGCAATAAGCTTAGGATTTACTGAGTTATCAACTTAAAAACATCAGATTTTGGTGAGGAAAATTATTAAAATATGAGTGAGCAAGACACAGGGTTTTAAATTTCCAGTGCTTAAAATTAACACAGTTTTTCTGTATTCAAGAGTGGCTTTTGAATGCAATGAGATCTTCTGTAGATTGATCTTGATTGGCAAATGTTTGGAAAATTTTCTTGCTAACTTTTTCTCGCATGCCCTTGTTGAAATGAATTCAAACTTTATCTATCTTGCGTTGTTTTACACCATAGCTGATTTCGCATTTTGCTCTACAAAATCTTCATGAATCCGTCAATAATTCCAAACGAAGGAAAAGTTGTTGAATTAAATATCTAGGAAAACGTTTGAAATGATTCCTTACTCTTATAATTTTTTCAACAGATGCAGGATTTTGTTTCGAGATGTCACGTTAAACTTTCATTACCCCTACGAAGTAGGTGATGTAAACAGATACGGCTCTAGAGCGTTCTCTGTTGCTATGTACCAACTATATTTATGCTTTAGATTCTGCCTATTTCTATCTAAGAGGAATGAATACTAGTCTAGGAATTCGAAACAGCCTATCTTTCCGTTTCTTAGCAAATTGACGTTTTACATGTTTCTAGACGCCATCGCTACTCGTTTCGTGATCTCCAAGGATTCCAAGATAGGACATGCAAATATGCTTATCTCTTCTGAAGTTTAGCTTCCGCTTGCTCTTGGAAATTGCGTATAGCTGCACTGCACGCGTTTAGATTTTTTGTCATTGACGTAAGTTTAGTGAGCTCTCTGATTTGCTAACCTGAAATAAATGCATATTTTGTATTCTCTTCTTATTCGGATCTTATCTGACAATTTTCTGTGACTATCGCTTTTGATACATTCTTGAAATAAGTTGTTGTTTTTGCGTTGATGCTCTTTAATTTTGTAAGACCCAAAAATGTCCCACGTTCGGAGAGTTGCTGTGGAGGAGCCATAATTTCAATATCTTTACATATACTAGATTCTGAAAGAGCAGAATTCAACTTAAATTTTGATAGTTTGTGTTCTGAAATCTACTGAATAGTCGCTGAGATATAACTAATAAAAATCTGATCCTGAAATTTGCAAAATAACAAATTCTCTGATTTTGGACGATCCCAGAATGTTTGGTTTGATTGGTTGTATCTTCACAAAAAGCACAAAGATCACAGCAAATGAGGTATCAAAGTTGGTGCAACTACTTTCAGAGTCAGCTAAATGCATGAAGATAGAAATTACAGCTCCTCCACAGTAACACTGCAAACGCAGGAACATTTATATTGTACGCCCTGTACAAACTACTAAAGAATATTGAAACTATCTGAAAAAATTCTTAAAAGATTTTGAGACTTCAAATCGGAAAATTATCCTAGATTATCATGAACAAGTATGTAGATAGCAATTCCTGATTGTTTACAGAATGAGTTAGTTCATAATACTTATGTTTTGATATGCGAAACAAAACTATAGCAAAATAATTTTTATTAAAATAGATGAACTTTGTTTATTAAAATCTCAAAACTATTACTGTGCAAACAAATCAAGGTAGCAAGTTTGTTTTCATAAACTTATTGAATCTAGATTCAAAGTAACAACGATGTTTTTGATAAGATAAACAACAACGTTATTTCTATAAAGAAAGACCGGTGTGAACGAATTGATTTAGCAATGTTTGCCTTTTAGTTCCAGAATGATGATTGATGAATCTCAAATTCGACTGTAAAGGGAGTACAAAGACCAGCAGCCTTTGCCATCGTTTGTTTTTGTTTTTGTGAATTTCGTACAGTCAGTTATTCTGGAAGCTGTGCAGAGCAAGTCACTGACTGTGCGCAAAGCATGCTGGTCTTTTTACTCCCTTTAATGTCTCTGTGACTGAAGTTTTGAACCTTTTAATCTAAATTTCAATGTAACAATGATGTTTTTGATAAGATTAACAAAAAAATCATTCGCTGAAAGAGATACCGGTCTGCAAGAACTGATATAGCAATATTTGTATTTTTTTCGCAGAGTCATGATTGGTGGTTCTTAACAAATCTTTTTTAATGTATCTTTAATCGATATTTTAAACTTTCTATCTACTAATTAAATTTTGAAGTTTGCTTTTAGAAAGCTACTTTGTTATAACACTCTCCTCCGCAGAGGCCTCTTTCCTTCTTCTCCTCTTCCGCCCCCAAATATGAACCTTTGTGGAGGAGAGTGTCATTAGATTGTTTTTGCAGAAGCATTATGAAGAATGCACACCTCGTACTGGTATATTGGTCCACTGACACTCCCATGGGCTAACGGATTAAGGAGAAAAATCATTTAGACGTTTTGGAGTCCGTAGTACTGTAATTATTCATCAGGTTCCATCCAACTCATGTTTGCTTTATACCTAATATGCGATTTATATCTGAGAAGTTTGGTTGGTAAACGTTGTTGACATTGGTCAATTTTTTTCTCGAATTCGAACAATTTTACGAAAATTTCTCATTTCAGAATCATTCAAAAGAGGGCTGATATCGTTCATCGAAATTTCTAGCGCTTAAGCTTACATGAATAACAACCTATCCTAATATCTCTAAACTGGCAAGATTAAACATTGAGTTTTCATTCACTGCAGTTGAAACCTGTTTTCAAATCACTCTTAAGCAGTTCTTCTGCAAGAGACTGTATCACAACGAATTCATCAAAACTTCAGTATGCCACATGTGAGTACCAAAATTTTACGTGAAGCAAGACCAAATATGTGGCCTGAGGAAAGAATTAAGCGGGAATTTTCTAGTCATAAATAGATCAATTGCACAGAATTCAAAGTCACATTGCTTCAAAGAATCGTTGCAGTAAACTTGATAGCTAATTTTGGATATTTGCAAAATTTATATATTGTATCTTCGGTTCAGGATATTCTCTATAACCAGCGTTGGATGAAACCATTTCATTCTTGTTCGGCGAGGATTTACAAGAACTAAGTGAAGGAAATGCGGAATGTGAAACTAGTTTCAAAATGTGTTTATCTTGTGGATGATGCACGCCTCTGTAGTGAGCAAACTTGAATATGTCACTGTTAATAATCACATTTAAATTCATGAAAATTAAACTGTAAATAAGTACAATATTGATTAGAATCGATTCATCTTTATTTCATCATTGTTTACTGAGTTAAGCTGAAGACACCTTTGCTTTATAATCGTCTCACTCTGCTCAAATGAAAGACTCGAAGAAGGAAATTCTTGCGAAGAAGTTTCTCTTCACCATGGATGCAACGTTTTTTGTTCTGCATGCTAAAATTAAATGTTAATGAGGTGGATATGTGATTGATTTGTGGAGAGAACACCTTTCTGCAACACGTCGGATGGGTTGCTCTTTTCAATTCTTACAAACATGCTAACAACGTTTACTCTTTATTTTTATGATTAGGTTAATAAAACGATGTATATTTAGATTATATTTCGGCATGTTGTAAGGAACCCTAGCACACCTTTGAAATAATTGTACCCAAGCAAGAAGAGCAATTTTAAACATATAGGTTTAATTTCTTCAAACATGACCGACTTGGAAGGTAAACCATGTAGGCTAAGTGCATCAACGTTTATTTTATTATTTGTGAAAACAAAAGTGAACATTATCCCAGTTGATTTGAAAATCTAGTTTTTCTGACTTGATAAAAAACTATCCGATGTTACGCTGCAATATTTACCCAAATGACACATGGTCCTTTCAAATTTAAATTAACGTTGTTTTCGAAAATTAGGATATTGGCCTCCCTTGAGAGCGTTGTTTTCATAAGTGCTGCTTTCATTGCAAAGCATACCTTGCGCAAACTGTTTCCATTAGCTTTAGCCCAAATATGCCGCAATGCAAGTGTCTCCGTTATTCGCATTAGAAGCGTTTATTTGATGCTCGGCATGTAAGGATCGCGTTTCATGACGCATCAGCCTTGTATAATTGTGCAGGGGAAATATAAAACGCTCCAAATTTGAAGTCAGCTCGAGAAATCAAGGTCATAATGTCTTTGGGAACCCCAACCATGGGTAGTTAGACACGGCAGTTGTACTTACATTGCCTTCATGATAAGAGTGATTTCCTTCTGTATACTATTGTCTTTTTCTGTTTCCTATCCTTGTATCAGCCGCCATTTTGAAAGTTCTGTTGTTAAGCAGGTTGCGGCGCTCCTCCATAGAAGCACACATGCAGTGTCTAACCACCCACGTCCTAACTGCAAAATGCACATTTTAGGCCGAATAAATTCATCGTTTGAAAAGTCAACAGAAGGCTCGTTGTCCTAAAAAGAGTATACATGTTTGAACAGTCGCTGTTAAGGAGCCTTCATTTCAATCATTTAACTTTACCGTTATTATAAACTTGAAATTTCAACTTAAATTTAGATACTTTATTTATTAAATTTGCTTCAATATTAATTGAGATATAGCTGATCAGAATCAAAATTTCTTAAAGACAGAGGGCTTAGCTATGTATCGAAATTCCTTTTGTGAGAAATATATTTCAATTGGCAATATTTCCACTAATATTGAATCAATCTTTGGAAACAAGGTATTAGAATTTAAGTTAGGGATTCTAGTTTATGAAATAGGTAGATTCAAATTATCGAAGATGAGGCTCCTCCACAGCAACCGTTCAAACTAGGGCGCATTTTTGGTACACCGGGTAGAAGACCAACAATAGCGGAAAAGATTGTTTGTGTGCAAACTAACTGTTGCATACTGGTGGATTGTCCGTAAAATATATCTCCATGTTTGATTGAGCCTAATGTCAAGGAATCATTCAAACTTTTCGCAAGTCGCCGAGCTCTACTTTTAGCGAAAATTGTGTTAAATTTTTGTACACATGCTCAAGGTTGAAAAATTTCGCTTTGCGTGAATAAATTCCTTCAGTGGAAATCAAATATCCATAACATAACAATTCCCTTAGCGTTTATACTCATTAGTGAGTTTTAGCTAGATGTATGATGCAGATACAGAATGTAAGAGAACGAAGCGACAGAGTTTTGAAATATTCGTTTCGCGCTTCAAACATTTTCATTTTGATATTGTCACCATGACCTTTGATTTAACTGGATAATTCCAGGAGTAAATTATTCCCAAGAAATCTCGTGGCCAAAATCCATTTGTTTTCGCGAGAATCCCTAAAAATCCCTTTGTTCTGCTAAAAATCTCGTCTGCCATTGTGAAGGAGTGATTCGCCCCTCTGGGGGATTATCATTCCAGCCAAAGATAATCTTAAAACCAGCTTGAAGATCTTTTGAAGTCTGTTGTTGCTGAGCACCCTTTACCGCCAAAAATGCCACAAGTTTAAAGGAACTCATTGTCTGATCCGCCAATTAGAAATAACAAAAGGTTTTGTCTAAAGAGGATTTTTGTTTCGCAACCATTGTTATAGCATTGCGAGTAGATTTCAGTGCGAACAAGGAGCCCTTCATCGCCATCTTGCTCCTTGATGTCAATATGATAGAAAGCTCAGCTGTTTTATTGATTTCTGTGAGAAAATGCACAGTAAAAGCTTTGACAATGATATTGGTGGTCCTTTTTGACCTGACTGTCTATTTTACTAACGCACGTTTAATCTTGGGAGTATCATAATTGGCTTTAATGTTCACGTGTTAAATAAAGGGGTTTTCTTGGGGCACTCGTGTGTTGCATAATAGGTTGTGTGTTGCATAATAGGTTGTGCAATGCACTCGTGTTTCTGCTGATAAGTATGCATACCTTATACGTCATACCTCAGTAGGGGTTGTCGGGCGTGTGTGTGCTTCGAATCACAAAGGTAGTCGAATCCTCTGCAGCTTGGCTTACAAAATACATTAGAAATGCGACGGAATAAGCGTTGAAATTTATGTTTGCCCCAGTTTTGAAATTTTGTCGGCGTATTCGAAAATGTCCTAACACATGTAGATAGAATCAAAAAGTTTTGCTTCCTTTTGGAAGCGATAAATCACCAAAACTGCGTTTAAAATGTGTTTAGAAAACACATGTTTCCAATTCTAACGCGTCTTTTGGTGTGAACCAAGCTTAGGAGCGAATAACTACTCCAAAAAGAGAAAATGTTCTGAGAGTTTTATGAAAACGAATACCGTAGATTTTAAAAGTATTTTTTTTTTTGGATTTTTCGCGAAAACGAAAGGAATTTTGTCAAAATTGGACGAGATTTCTATAAAGTAATTTGCATTTTTAAGAATCCTCTCCGATGTTTCCTTTATGGTGGCAGTGGCGTGGCCACGGGGAGGGATGGGGGGGCATTTGCCCCCCCACTTCTGTGAAAAGATGGTCCTCGAGATTCTTTCAAAAACGAGGAGAAAGTAGCTGGGTGTAAGAATTTTTCCAAGAAATGCAGGAAGGTGACCGGGAGAGTCATTCTAAGCCAAAGAAAAGGCTGGCATTTTAAAAAATTTTCCCAGACTTACTATAACAGTATTTTCAAGGCTTCCATTTTGAGGTCAAGCAAACACTGGATTGCGAGAAGCGTTCTAATAAGGTCTTGGCGAAACAATTTTCCCAAAGATGGTGATTCATAGAAAACTGTTACAAAATTGTCAAAGTTTCCAATGGCATTGGTAAAGATGGGATGGAGAAAGGGATTCTAGGCCAAAGAAAATGATGTTTACTCAAAAATTTTCCTGGGGATTGCTAACTTTTAAAAATATTTCACAAAATGTTCAAAAGTTCTATTTTGATACTGGCAAACATGGGATCGAGAGAAGCGTTCTAAGCCAAAGTAAAGGGCGTGTCCTCAAAAATTTTTCTGGGGGCTTCGCCCTCAGACCTCTTCGTTTGCATACCCCCCCAGTTAATTTGTCCTGGCCACGCCGCTGTAGGGTGGAAATAAATATCAATCTTTTATCACGATTTAACGATCTAGATATCTGAGGCTTGAGATATCCCTTCTTCTTTCGCTGATATTGATTCAAATTAGATGCACTAAAAACCTCCTGAAACCACCAAACCTGGGTCACACGAGATATACTTCGAATCTTGAGGCCCTGTTAGAAGGGGAAGCACTATTTCATATTTCATTCTAAAATTTTGCCATTATTTCATATATTTAAAAATTACCATTTGCGAATATTTCATAAATGTCGGCTGATTCATTTTCGTTCGAAATTTACCATTTTTTATTTCATATCTGAAAATTATCATTATTTTATATTTCAAAACTAAAAAGTTGAATATTTATATTTTTTCTCCGAAAATCTAAATTATTTCATATTTTAAATACCCCTTATAGGGCCTCAATCTTTAAAGGCTCTTGTTCAACCAGCATCCTTTGCGCGTACATTTCTATTGAGGCGGCCATTTTCATAGTCGACAAAAATATTAATTTTCATGAAACAGAGCACGCAAAGGACCATGGTTGGATAAGAGCCTTTAAACAGGATGGTATAAATGCTATTGCATCTTTCAATGGACTGTCAACAGAATGTTTACAACTTGTCTTTGAAAGGAAGTTTAGGTAGTTTACTGTAATTCTATAGCTGACTTTTTCATATCTTGAATATTTTCAAAATTCTTTCCAGCAAGATTTTTCAAACAGAATGTTTACAACTTGTCTCCAGAATGTCTCCAGAATGTCTCCAGAGCAAATATATATTTTCCCTCTCTCAACTGGTTTTACTTACTCCAAACAATTAATTAAACTTTTGGCATAAAAGATGCTTGCTGGGATGCTTGCACTGGTCTCCAAAATGCATCTTATTACACAAAGTTTAACAATTGGCTCAGTTTATAAGCCTAGGTGCTAACACATAAAAGTATCATTACTGTAAGGCACGAAAACTGACGAAGTTTGATCATCATTTTCAGCCGTTTTGAAGTTTTTTCGAAGGGGGCCTTTTCCAGAAAATCACTCATAGTTTCAGAACAGAGTGGCCGATTTAAGCCAGGTAAATTTTTAAATCCAGTTGAACGTGTCCGCTATTTGACGATATATTTGCCGATTTTATTAGTTTAATATCCAGGTAACAGTAGCTTTTCAAACGGGGATTGGTTTTTTTACCCACCCTGTAGAATAATTCAAATTAAACCCAATAATTTTCGCGCTTCCCCAAACAAGGCTTATGAGTCATAACACCATAGGCGTAGGAGCCATGGGGGCTGGGGGGAGCCCCCCAACGTTGGAAAAGTTTACCAAAATCAGCCTTTTTCGGGCAAAAATCCACCCTAGGTCGGGCAAAAAATTTGGTAAACAATAGAAATTTTATCGGGCAGCGCCCCCAGATTTTATTTTCCCCCACGCCCGTGCATAAAACGCGAATGTTTATTTGTGCAGCATAAAGAAAAATGCTTCAAGTGGGAATTTAGCCTCATCGTATTGCTCGAAGAAGGATGGTAGTCATGGCATAGCACAGAAAGCATGCGCACAGTATGTGGTTGTGGTTTGACATCTACACATAAAGCGACTCGAAAACATCAAAGTCCTGCGCAATAAAGGACGAGGCGTATCCATCTTAGCTAATAGATGTCCGTACAGTGATGTAGTGGTTGTTGGTTGTAGTTAAGGTTGTTCTTTACTTTTGGTATCAACCGTCAGAGATTCGACGCCCGTGTAGCAGAAAGCGATGCGGAAATATCAAAGCCCTGCGGAAATATCAAACCAATACATATCTCTCTTAGCTAATAGATNGTAATTGTGGTTATTTCTGGAAGTGAGTTGGTTGAAAAGGTACTCAAATACTTAAACCATCGGGATATGAGGAAAACGAAAAATCGATAAATTTGTGTCTGAAGGGTTACAGTAACCTTAACTGCGAAACAGTCTTGATTTAAAAGAGCCACCTTGCTCAAACCAAACTATGACTGCGGACTAACTGTGAAAATGATAAGCCTAATACAAGCTGTATCGATGGAACTGTGTGTTGCTTTACTTGTAATGGATATGGTATCAAAAGATTTCTTAACTTAGTAGGATGTTTAGATTGAAGCCTTCAGACAATTCAAATAAATCAGAACAAAACAATAGCTCACACCTGGGTTCATGAATATTTTATAAGCTATCGTAAATTCTTAGTTCTTGATCTGCTATTACACGTGTGATATTTTCTTTCAGTTCTAACGGTTCCCTTTCTTTCTGTCTGTCGTAAACTTGCTTCGCATGACCCTAACTCATGTGTCTCCAGATCAGTGCGTTTCTCCCATGAATTTAAAACCTTTTGGCTTACACGTTGTGCAATGCACAAAACGTACAGTTCACATTTCCCCTTCCTTTGCACTTAATCTCGTGCTGCAAGCTCGACCAGAAGAGCTAGTATGGTTTCAAATAACGCACAGCGCTTATATTTGAAGCAAAAGTGCAAAGAAGACATGTAATTTGCTTGCTGTTTTATCTTTGGGGCCAAGATAAGAAAGATTAGGACAACATGTTTCATAAGATAACTCTGCTTAAAGTGAATATGACGCGAAAATTTTTATTGATGAAAAAGGTCAAGTTGAGTGTGCTGGAGATATAGCGAATAAATGAACGGAGATATAGCGACCTAGTCTAAACATAGCACAAAAGAACGACACGCGCCACTTATGTTCCTATTGTTTTCATCGATCGAAAGCATCAAATACAATAGGTTATATTTAGATTGACCCAGTCCCCCTTGCTAAGCTGCTTTTAACTCCGTTCATTTACTTTAATTGTGTAAGTTTTGGCCGATTAATGCAGTATCTAAAGTTTAATTGTTTCGAACCGTCTTATGTAAAATATTTATATAAGGTACCGGATGAGCATAGGCGTAGGAGCCAAGGGGTGGGAGGACGGCAGGCCCCCCAACGTTTGGAAATTTTTACCAAAATCAGCCTTTTTCGGGCAAANGAGATATAGCGACCTAGTCTAAACATAGCACAAAAGAACGACACGCGCCACTTATGTTCCTATTGTTTTCATCGATCGAAAGCATCAAATACAATAGGTTATATTTAGATTGACCCAGTCCCCCTTGCTAAGCTGCTTTTAACTCCGTTCATTTACTTTAATTGTGTAAGTTTTGGCCGATTAATGCAGTATCTAAAGTTTAATTGTTTCGAACCGTCTTATGTAAAATATTTATATAAGGTACCGGATGAGCATAGGCGTAGGAGCCAAGGGGTGGGAGGACGGCAGGCCCCCCAACGTTTGGAAATTTTTACCAAAATCAGCCTTTTTCGGGCAAAAATCCACCCTTAGTCGGGCAAAAAATTCGGTAAACAATAGACTTTTTATCGGGCAGCTCCCCCAGATTTTATCTTCCCGTATGCTTGTGCGGGTGAGTAAAAAAGTACAGGAGTTTGCCAGCATGTGCAGTTATTAAAATCCTCGCATTTCAACGTACTATGGTTCATTTTATTGCAGGAAGGATATGTTAGATCAGAAAATTTATTTCATCAAATTCGGTCTTATCGTTCTGGAGTTATTGCCGATTTTTGCTTGGAAGCTTTTTCTGAATAGGCGTGGAAAAGGACCAAAGTTACAACCAAATTTTGCAAGTCTTCAGCTTTAAAATGATGGCAATTCCATCAGTATCTTTTGAAAAGCTAAAATAAGCTATGCAAGTTCGATGGGACACATGTCTATCATTTGTTTTCCACCCTTAAAGGCTGTGTGTGTTCGTTGTCACTGTTCGTAAGCTACACATTAGGGAAGATTTGACCAAAATTATAGTCCTTAATTCATCCAGGATGTTCAAAAACCAAACAGCTCCATAACAAATTGCTGATAACTCTAGAACGAAATTAGCTATTTTAGCAAAATAAATTTCAACATCTAAGTTAGCCTTTTCAGCATAAAATGGCTAGACGATGAAATATGAAATAAAAGGATTATTCGTGAATATACAGGTTGTCAAACGACGATACTTTTTTTACTCACCCCGTACAGTTCACGGAGTTTCATCTTCAACGAAGGCGGTTAACAAGCTCGTCTTCTTTAAAAAAGCAACTTAATTATTGCCATTTGTCATAAAATATAGAAAGATGAACCTGCTGCATTCATTGTTTCGTATCGCTTGAGAGCTTGAGAGAACTTAGCCTGTGTGACGCAGGCTAGAGAGAACTTAGCTAATTTTGTAAAAATTCGATGTTCATTTAAGATGCGCAAGTACCGTAAAAGCTCTATTAAGCCCCCGGGCGCTTGTTTCATTTCGGAGACTCCAGAGGGAGGCGCTTAAAAGAGGGGAGGCCTATTCACAAAGTAAGATGACAAGGCTATAAACGATAGCATTTAGGTCGTTTACCTCATATTTTGAGGAGTCAACATGCACTTTTACGAGTCAAATACACAAATTCAATGCAGTTTTAATCCCAAACCATATCAAAATTAACATCTAAACTTGTTTTATCTAGTAAACGGAAAATCTTCGGCATCCTGTCGCATTTGATATAAGTGTGGGGGGGGGCTTAATAGAGAGGGGGGCTTATTTATAATTTTGACTCAAAAGGGAGGGGCTTATTAGAGAGGGGGGCTTAATAGAGACGGGGGGCTAAATAGAGCTTTTATGGTAAGGCATTTTATGTGACAAAACCTTTTTTACTGACATCATGAAATAAACTTTGGCGGATAAACTTCGGGAAAGAAACTTTCGGCAGAAATTTCAGCGGATAAATGTACAGCAGATATATCTTAGAAAGAAAGAGTTTTTCAGTTGGAATTCTGATGGAAAGCGTAGTGACGAAAAGACGACATAACTTTTTCAAAATATAACGAAGACAAATCTGTAAAACAAAAACGACATAGACTAAAAACGTTTTAAGCATTCAATTCCGCAAAGGGGTCCTATGCGGGGAGTTCATGGTGGTTCTCTTCGCAAATCTTAGCAATTTAAATCCTGATTCTTAATTTTATGCCCTCAGTGTCTGCATTTTAGTGCAGAAATCAAGAAATCGCTTCTGCCTACAGAGCATTTGTGGTATGCAGAACAATTTTGTTTCTTTTTTGCAAAGTTTTGTGTTCCAGAACCCAGAAATCATGCCCACAAAGTCGAATTGTGCATAATTGTGAAGGGACTCATCCAAAAGTCAACAGATTTTCGGCCAGCTTCAGATTTCAGCAGATAAATTTTGGGAAATATTTTTGTGAAAAACTTTGTCGCACCGAAAGTTTTGGTTTTTAATGTAGGCTAAATGCCTGGACTTCTGAAAAAGACTTTAGTTAGAAAGCATCCAATAGAGTCTTATTTAGTTGCAGATATGCTGAATTAAAACTGGAAGCATTGCTGTTGTTGCTGCCAAGAAAGATCTGGGTCTACTCAAAGCTTCATTTAGGCAGTTCCAAGGAAACCAATTCCAGTTTGAAATTAGTTTTAGATGAGGTGAATTGATACCGTCATGAAGCAATTCATTAACAACAACAAGGAATAACAAAAGAGAACGTATTTCTGAACAAAGCACAGCAAAAACAAAGCTATTACACTTTTAAAGGCATTGAGTCCATATAAATACATGAGCGTATACGCTATCCTGATTTTTGCTGACAAACTGCTGATGGCCCTTTGTTATTTCACAATAGCGGTAACGTCAATAGCATTGGGGACAAAGTGTTCTTAATCATTCCATTGCTCTCAAGAATTTGTTTGGTTTAATTTCAACAGCGACAAAATGACAACTTTTGTTTGACGAATGAAAAGAAGTTGATATTGGTCATGAGTGGGCTATTTATGCGGACTCAATGCCTTTAACTGCAGACCTTTTCATAAAATTTCACAGTAAAAAGAAAGCATTCACTCCATAGGCTTTCTCATAACAAAAAATATACAGTCATATGTCATTTTTAACATTGACCTTGGGTTTTGGATATAAGAGCTCTTCCCTCCTATCTTTTCTTCCACTAACTCAAACTTGAAATCTTCCAAAACGACTTTCCGTAATTCCTCATATGATAACTCAATGGAAATCTCTCCAGGGACATCAGCAAAATGGTACAAAAGTGGGCCATTGTTAATCCAATACCCTCCTGGTTTGAGAATATCATAAATCTTTTCAACATAGGCTATAATATTGTGCGCTGTATCTATAAAAAAGGACGTTGCTATACAGTCCCAATAATTTTGAACTGTGTAAACCTCTAGGAAATCACCAGCGGCCATTGAAAACTTCGCATCAGCAGGCAGTTCTCTGGGGTCGGTGTCTGGAAATTTCACTGGGGCTATTTGATCTTTGGCCTTGATCAAGTTACAGAACTGATGCACCCATGGATAAAAGGTTATGGTGTTTTTGCCATTTAATTCATTTAAAATGAAATTAGAGGCAAACAACATGTAAAGACTGAATTCATTGCCCTGGCAATTGAACCCAAGTTTTGTGATTTCAAACACCAGTCTTCCAAGCCCTGCTCCTGGCACCAAGACATCAGAATTACTTCTTTGGTCTTCTGGGAAATATTTCTTTATTGCATCTAAAATGGGACCATAAGCACCTTTTCTCTCTTCAGCACCCTCGTCCGCCCAGTCCCTTACAATCTGTGTTAATGTTGTTATGACTTTACTTTGATCTTCAAGAGAAATTTTTTGAAAATTATCCTGTGAAGAAATGCCTCCATCTTCTTGCCCATAATCTGCATTCTGGAACATTCCATCACTAAAATTGACAATAGCTTGAATGAGCATTTGATTCTGGTCGATGCTTGATTTGCATTCTTTCAATTTTGCTGCATATTCTGGAATAAGTTTGCGATGCCATAATGGTATTTTTGTGAAATCTGTCACCCTTTTCTCAAGTTTCTGCAGGGCGCAAAATTTGTATGCCAAAAATGCTCGGACAATTTTTTGAAAATGCTCGCGTTCGAGGCGGTCTTCGTCATCTTCTGTGCATTGATACCGTTCTTCATCCCCTTCAGCACTTACTGATTCATGCTGCCGTTTCATAATGTCCGCCATTACAGCTTACAACACTGCAAAAACATGAAGAGTCTGCCATAAATGCTTTTGCTGTGAGAGAGTTCACAAACTTAGGCCCACCTCCATTGTGACCTTTATCCTTTCCTTGGCACCCTGTGTTGTGTAGCCTCAGTTCCAAATACGCTCCTCCGCAGTTACGATTTTCATGAATGTTCGTTCAAGTGAATTTTTTGTGGATGGAATGGAAACCCCAAGGGAAAGTCTACAAAGTTTGAAAAAAAAGCTGATTCAGATACGAAAAGCCACGTTCCTAGATGGAGAGAAAACTGAACGAGGGTAAATCTAACGGATGGGTCAAAAATGTATTCCCTGTTTATTTCTTTAGTACCTACCTGGATATGATCACGTGATCGCTGCTCAAACTGTAAACTCCAAACTCCAAACTAAACTCCTCACTTTCGGTTCTCAAAGCGAGACTGCTGGGCGAGGAGGAAACAAATATGGAGGGTAGTGACCGCTGCTTGACTGGCAATGCTCCGAGAAGAAGATGTATTTGCTGAACATGGAAGCAGATTGAAGGTCCAATATTCACACCAAAGCAATGTCTAAGTCATCAGATAATTCGGTAAGATATAAAAGAGTTTTCAGGGCAAGCAGCTATGTTGCAACGAAAATTTAAAATTGGCATTAAAAATGAAAACAAAACTGAAAAACTCCCATCATACTGTGAACTGCAAGTGGCCTAAATGCCTTGAGACATGCCAAGGCAGGCTGTATGACAAGAAATCACACATAACATGCAACTGTAAATGGGCTCCTATCACAATGGATTTGAGCTGCAGGCATTGCTTTTTTAATCTGAGTTTTCAAATAAGCATCCTCCCCAGACACTCCCCAGATCCCAGCAGAGAGCGATTCTGGAGAGCTGCAGAGTTTGCACATGACATCCAATTAGAACAATTAGGTTTATTCTTCAATATTAACAATAATAAGCAAAAAGACAGTTAGGTCTGCACACATGACATCTTTTTGAAAACTGCCATACTCTGCAGTCACGTACGTCCTCCAGAAAATCACAAAGCAACTAACCAGTCTGCAAACTATGGCAGTTCTCGACGAGATCTCGCGCGTGCAGACCAACGAAGCATTGGCGTGTCGGTGTGCAGGGCCTTTGGTTTCTTTGTTTTTAAAGTAGAGAACAAAAGATCTCGTTCAAAATCGGCGTGCACACAAAAATTTAGTAAAAAATCTTGTGCGTGCAGTTGCCACACTCTGCAGACTGGGCAACCAATGTGCTGCTATAGGATGACGTTTAATCATTTATTTGAAAGAGAACCACAAAATGCCCCTAAGTCGAAGAGCCTGTAAAGAGCACATAAACACAAAATGATGTTTACAAAGCTGTGACCAGATATATAGGATCTCAGGTGAAGGCAAGCCAGCTCGCTACCGGGCCAGCCCACCTCATATAAACAGGCCCTACGTTGTCTATTTTTAACATAATGACAATATTAATAATTCTATTATCCTGCTTTTAGGTTGCCTTACTGGTATCTGTTATAAAGCAACTATCAAGGTAAATTTTTTACTGAACAAAATCAGTACTCCATAGTGAAATACATTTGGCTACATGAAAAATCTATAGCAGCATTATAACATTTGTTTAATTATATATTTTGTATTTTTTTCCAGCAATGTATGCAAACCTGTAAATTTGCACATAAGTTTTAAAACAAGCCAAATTGTCTCATGACCATGAGAGCAAAGGGGTTGCATCAAAAAGGTTTGTCCGAAAGGACTACAATGTTTGATCAAAACCAAGCTCTTGAGTTAAGCTATATTTTTGAGTTTGCTTCATATTTTCACAAGCAGAATTTGGTAGAGAATATTCAGTCTTTTAATGCATTTTGCTGCAATACAGGCCTTGTGTACATTGATATCAGAGGAACTCTAGGTCTTCTTGAGAATTCTTGAGAATTTTCAAAAAAATTCTTCACATTCCGATAAGAATCCTTGAGTATCACTGCAGCAATTTTTAAGAAGAACATTCTCAAGAAATCTTAAGAAGTTGTTTAACATTTCTTAGAAAGGTAAGGTAAGTGTACGCAATGCCTTTATTTTATGTTTACATCTTTATTATCTTCCAGTGGCAATTTGCAGCAAAGAGAATTTGAAAAAGAAAAACTCCAAGAAAATTTAAAGAAAGCAGATGAAAGCTTGGGCATTTTGGTTGAAGGTATGTATGAATTTAGTTTTTGCACAATGATACCTTGTACTTTATGATGAAATTTTTTCTGTTGATTATTGGGGAAAAAAGCCTATTTTAGAAATATGTAAATCAATATTTATTAGTCAGTTATACTAATTCATTATTTCAAAAACAGGTTAAGAATCATAACGGCCTTGCGCATATTAACATTGTTTACCTGCCTAAGAATTGTTAAGAATTCTTGTTTGAAAAATGTAGAGCCTTTCATTGACTCAAGAATTCTTAGAATGTGAAGAAGTCTGGAAAAACTATAAAAAACTATATATACTAAGCAAACGTCCTTAGTGGTGGATGTTCGTTAAAGTGGTGTACCATGCTGTTGTTTACTTCTATGTAATGGCAGTGGGGTAGATATTGCCTTTTGCTCCTTGTGGTATCGTTTTAGTAGTATTGTATAGTAATTTGTAAGTAGCGTAGCTAGTAATATGTATTGTAAACTTTTTATTGGAATGTATAAAAAAAAAGTCTGGAAAATTCTTGAGAATTCTTGTCATGTTATGCGTGCAAAGCCTGTAGAGTGTATAATGCAAAGAAACATAATTCAGCCAATTAATTTTTGTATTTTTTGCAGATAACCAAGACAGCTTGAAAAAGACAATTCAGTCATTTGCTGTTGTATCATCAAGAATTCAAGGTTTGTAAGCTGTGGATATTTTGCATGTTCATGTAATCATGGGCAATGTTCACTATCAACAACATTTGCTAGAGAAGTACTTTTTTAAGCAAGCAGGAGGACAAAACTGCGTTAACAGACTATATAGAAATTCAACAAGTAATTCAGTTTCAGTTTATATAATTTAAATTCCGCTACATACAATTAACATCCTAACTATACAAATGAATAACTAAACTACAAAGGTATAAGACAATGTTACAGAAAATTAATACAATATACCAATACAAAAAAGAGGAATAAGATAAATTGTATGCAGGGAATTACTTAAAGGAGGAGCCCTCTCAATAGGTAAACTAATCGAGGAGAGAGACCCCCCCCCTGTCCTAAAATATTATATATTATTAGATGAATTTAGATGGTATTAATTCCACATTTGCTTATAGCATAATATCATAGAAATTGTGCAAGTATCAAAATAGCTTAGATTCATTGGTTGACCTTGTTCAATAAGTAAATTTTCAGTTTTGCTTTGAAGGATATTTTTGATGGAGCATTTCGTAGTTCCACGGGTAATGTATTCCAAAGTTTAGCACCAAGATATCGAATCGACTTTAGACCATATTGAAGACTGTTTATTCAAGACATATAGATTACCTTTACTGGCCTGTCTTGTGGAATATTGATGAACAGATGAACTGAATAAGAAGTTATGAAATCAACTAGGTGAAGTTTTATTAACAGAATCAAAAACAAAAGTTAAGAGTCGGAGTTCAAAAATCTCAGAAAGTTTTAGAAGTTTTAGATCTTTGAAGATCGGAAAAGAGGGTGACAAGCGAGGCTGTAATGTGGCATATCTGGTCAAAAAATTAGTCTTTTAAATGTTCATGAATAATTTCTTTTACCTTTTCATTATAAAGCATCACATGATGTCTTTTTAAAGAAACAACTTCTTGCTGTCTGGAGGTTGACTATTGAGAATCAATTTCATGGCCTCTTCTTTTTTTGTTGCCTATGAATATATCATATACTGATATTCAATTTATAGGATGCAGGTCGAAAGTTGCTAGTCTGAGAGAGAAATTAACAACATGCAAGACTTTACTAAACTGCAACAGAGAAGATCTAAGAAGGCATTGGCAAGAGGGCCTAGAATATAGTGAGATATTGAGTCTTCTTGATAAAGTGTAAGTTGTAATTGTTGTTTCTTGTGTTATTTTAAACTATTTTTATAGTTGAATTTTAATATAATTTCATGGAGAAAACTTTAACAGTCTGCCATGTTGTTTTGTTGGAGGAGAAACAGCTTTCCTTCTTATTTTATCACATTGAAAATATGAATGAAATTTTACGAAACCATCGCTAGTATTTGGTTCATTATTAAAAAGTAGCTTATCATGTCCACCATGTGTGTATGTGTCCATTGCGGTGATTTTGGTTGTTCTTCCAGCGATAAAGCAATTGCAGTACCTGATCAACTTGATAAATTCATGGCAAGAAAACACTACCTCCATGCTGCGCAGCTGCTTGTTAAGACTGGTAAGTTTGATATCAATCACATGTCGATATAAAGAACCCTTTATCTGTGCTTTTCTATGATGATGCAAGAGAGAAATCTTTTAGGAGGCTTCTCAAAATGCTCTAGCTCTCTAACTAAAATTTTACAGAATCTTTTGCATCTTTTTATGACTGCAATAACATTGTAAATAGATATACATGACATAGACAAGGTAAGGAGATGTATGGTTCCAATTACAGCATATTAAAATCCTCGATGGATGGATGATCATCATGTTGAAAATTTTTCATTTTTATTGCAGTTACGACTCTCGAAACGACGCTCTCAAATGTCGATGCTTTACGAGAATTACGAACAGATTTACATTCACGAAAAATGGTAAGACTGATTTCCTTTTCATAAATGACATGATGACATAACTCACAACATATTTTACATACCATGTAAACAGTCTGATTAGTAAGCGAATGCAGAACCCAACGAAATTCTGAAGCTAGATTTTTGTATATAGTATTTAGGTTATTTCTTTAGATCTGTTCCTCGGTCTATACACACAAAAGGGACAGTACAGGTTTATTGATACAGACGGCATGACGTCACAGCAGCGTTGAAAACACGACGCCATCTTGTTTTGGGGTAAATGTTCAGAAAATTTATATAGGAATCTATAGGAAATTTGCAAAAAGGTGCATGAAATTGCTCCTCTATTCTACCTTGCGATAGTGAGTAGGGAAAAGATAGGTAGCAATTGTCAGTCAGACCTAAACCTATGAAATAAACAAACGAACATGCTGTTTTTAAAAGCAAAACAAAAATTTAGGCCAAGAAAGCTGTGAAAAACTTGCCTTTGCGTCGATAATTTCGTAGTTAGCAGAACAAACTCTGTCGGCTGTGAGTTGCTCGTCGCTTCTTCAAAGTCAACCTTCCTTTTAGACATTCGCCTATCTATCTGCTAAAGTTTTTGAATAATTTGAGCAGCCTCAGAACTTTTTGAATTGATTTATTGCGATAAATAAACGAGACACTCTCAAAATCCCAGTGCGACGCTATACTTTGTAATGGCTTCATTTACCCCCCAAGTCTGATTTTCGAGCGCGAATTAATCAAGTCACGTGACATGTCATCTGTATGAATTAGCATTCTTCGGGAAAATAGCAGGGACAGTGTCACCGTTTTGTAAACGGAGGACTAGAGAGATGTTGGTGTTTCATCTTACTATATGCCGTGTATATGTCATGAGACAAATCGAGGCGGTAAAGCTAGAATACTTGGATGGGCAGAACATATTTGAATGACCGATTATTTTTGTTCAAACTTTAGATAATGCATGAAATCCTGATTGAAGAGCTCAGCAAACAAATACACTCAGATCCAACGAAGTCACTGAAACAAAAGCAATCCAGTGGTAAGATTCATTCTCTTCGTTAACCTTGTAATTTTCTTTCTTCAGTTCTCTTTCTTGATATACCGGGTGTCTCATAAAAAAGTTCTCCTGTTCAAAAAATAATATCAGCAAAAGTATTCACTCTATTTTAATCAGATTTGTTTCATTTAATAGATTAAAAACCGAAGTATTTTGGTGTGACATTTTGGTTTCCTTCATGTCGGAGCTACCTCATTTAATTTTGAATTTTGCAAATTTTCATTCTTGAAGAAAACTTTGTATAGAGTTGGAGTAGATGATTAAAAAACCTCTTGAGCAAAGGAAAAAATCGATGAAATAACTTCAATAGACGATTACGGAAAGATGGCGTCGGGGGGCATTTGACCAAGATGCATTACGTTCTATGATGGAATCAGCAGTGATTCTATAGAAATTCGATCACTAAACGCAATGCATCTTGGTCAAATGCCCCCCGACGCCATCTTTTCCGTAATCGTCTATTTGTTGCACTCTGTAGACCATTCCGTAGTTGAATGCGAAGGGGGCTGGTTGCGTTGCATCTTGGGATCGCGTTGCATCTTGGGATCGTGTGGGAATCGAATGTGAATTCGAAGTTGTCGAAGCTGGTGTATTTGGCGGGTAAGCAAGCCCCATACGATCTCATGATGCATAGCGTTGAGCGCCTTCACATTCGATTGCGGAATGGCCTATTCAGAGTAAGATTGCTAATTAGCAGCAGTCACCCGGTAAATTTATGCATCTATCATTTCTTGGTAAAATATTGAAAATGTCAATGTTACTGATATCAAGCTTGTAAGAACGTTTTTCTTCTACAGAATCAGGGTCGTCGATTCCAGCCATGAGAAGGCTTGGCCATACAAGAGCATCATCTCGTAAGATTTTTGAAATGTTGTTCATTATACCCCCCCCCCCCCTATTTCATCCATGTGAGAGAAGATTGTTCCATAGAGTAGCACTAGTATTTATATTTTTGAAAGCACTGAATCCTTACCAAGCGAGCAAACTTTGTTTGCCAAACAGATAAACAGACGAGATTTGCTTGCCAAGCAATGTTTGCCGGGTTTGCCAATGTTGTTCAGAAATATTGGCTGCTTGTCACGAGTAACAAATGTTGGTCAAACAATGTGTTGCATGGTGGCCAAGCAGGCAAACAGTTTGCTTCGCAAGCAAGTCTCAAATGTTTGGCAATCTCCGCTGAGTCAAAGCAAGCATCCTCCCTAAGCCTATTTAAGCAATTGATTTAGGGTTGAACTCTTTTCTTTAACTGTAAACTTTGAACATTGTAAATAAGTTTTTCGATTGTAAAATAGGTTTTCTAGTAGTTTTTAATATTAATAAGTTTTTGTAGTTTAGTTTTATTTTATGGGAGGGCCCCTTGAAAACCAGCACTTGTGCTGAAGGGCTACCCCCCCCCTCCCCTTAGCTAAATAAATGAAATGAAACAAATGACGCAGTTTTAAGAAGATTTATTAACCGAAGCAATTGGATTAGTCCTGACGTTCCTAGCACAGCTTGCATGAGATTTTGAAATGCAGTCCGTCTTTTATGTTCGTAACTACTGTTTTCATGGGCAATAATGCACCATTTTTGTATATTAAATATTAAGGTATATTCTTACCTTTACAATGTGGCTTTCCCGTTTTTGCCTGCTCTCGACGTGATCAAATAGCTGACCGTCAACAGAGGTGCGAAAGACAATTGCATTTTGATTTGAGTAATGGTGGAGTTTAGGCCAATTCGAGAGCAGGCGAGAATGAAGGAAAAGCCGCGTTATCAAGGTAAGAATATACTTTATTCTTTGATATTCAAAAACGGTGTATTACTGCCCGTGCTGTGTTTACGGAAATTTCAGTCAAGCAAAAACATAATGATGCGTATGTTTCTGCATATTTCATGGTAACTTGTGCAGCTATCAATGGTTTTCGACTAGTAATTTTTTATTATGTCATGCAGGTACAATAAAGGTGGACACAGTGACGGATCTACAAAACGAAAAATTTAACGAGGTAAATATTTAATTCTTTTTCCCTTCCAAATTCTGTGCTCGCTATAACTCTAATATCTTAAATCGTAAAAAAATGTTCCAGTTTGTCGCTTCGGGACGACTGCACTTTAGCGGACCAACTTTATGTCACATCTCTTGAGAACGTATTTGACCAAATACCCTACCAACCCTAACTGAACCCTACCTTACCCTAACTAACCCTAACTAGCCCTAACTTACCCTAACTAACCCTGACCCTAACCCTTCCCCCATGACACATAACTTGCCGATATTAAAAGCTGGTCCGCTAAAATGCAGACTAGCCATTGATTCATTACTAGGCATAGTTTGTTGAAACAATGTCTTCTTTTATGAACAATAGATCTTAAATCGTGTTGCTTTGGGAGTCCTTCATCACGTCTCTTATTTTACATTGCCAAATGTTCTTAATAGCTGGCCAAATGTCCGCTGAAAATGTTTCGGTAAAACAATTTTTTGGTAGTTTGAAAACGTTTGATTTTAGGAATGACGAAGTGCACTCTCCGTTAACAAATGTTTAGAAATGTTAGTCGTTCATACTGCTATTCTGTTTTCTAAATCTTATGCTTGTGTTTTTGTTTGTTCCATGACTGTGTGTTCAATTTCTAATAGGTGATCGAAGACTTGCAAGCAGACCCGGAAGAGAATACGCCTCTGTTTATCAATGTTCTTATTGAAGCTTTAGACGTTCTTGGAAAAGTTCCAGAAGCGGTTGATTCCTTGAAAGGAAGGATTAAAAGAGAAATGGCTTTAGTTATACATCGTGCAACTGATCTTGTTGCTAACAGGTATTTTTCCGCGACTACTTTTATCCACAGGGTGCTACTTTTATCCACAGGGTGATATGACGCATAAAGAGGTACAATTACAGCAACAAAGTTGTTTTATCCAATATGTGATATGAATTTCAGTATGAGCGTGCTATCGCCTTAAATTCCGTGCAACTTTCTTCCAGTCTACTTAAGTACCACAGAGAACTATCCACGATTGTTATTCTCTGACCTTAGGTTGAAAGTTAAGGTTTTATTTTGGAAGTTATTTGGAAACTGCTTACCTTTGTTTTTGTGAGTTTTGTTTCTCTAACACATGGCCTTTCTACTTTCTACAGAGCAATAGCAAGAGGAGATGCTATCACGCTAGAGGTATGTTGCAGTACAGACACTTACCTTTTGTATACTGTAAGAAATATGAAAACACTTATTTTGTCATAACTACATTTGTTGCTTCTAAATTCTTCTTTTTTCTACTACGTCTGCTAAATTTGTACTCTAATTACCACAGGAGCTAGCAAAGAGAGAATACCCTGCCTTACTGATTGAATTATTGGATGTTGTTGTTGATAAATTCAGAGGAATTGCAAGGAATCATCAAATTGTGATCAATGCTGTTCAAAGGATTAAGGTACGTCTGAAGCTAATTCCCCCTTTCGAGCATTTTTTTTACGTTTCGTTTTATCATGGCCCATTTTGGTAATGTTCATCAGCGGAATGTTTTGCTTTGTAACATTCATACTTGTGCGTGAAAGTTAAAATGCGTGGAATCAGTGAAATTAGATAAGTATTGACAACCTTATGAAAGATTAAACCACCATCAATAGATACAGAAAATAAGATACAAAACACAACTAATTATTTGCAAGCCGTTTTGATTAAAAATCTTGTTGTTGTTGTTATTGATATCCTGCATGTCGTGCGACCCCTGGTGATATTTTGAATATAAAATCATATTCGTCACATTTTCTTGGCTGTAGTAGTGGTACTGTAGTAGTTTGCCATTGCTGTCTACAGGTTGCAATGCTCAGCTCACTTGAGTTGGATTGTTGCCATTTGTTTGGATGGACCTTGCTTCTGCCAGTAGTCTTAAGGCTTGAAACTTTACTGTTTATCCAGTTGCACTGAGCCTCCGTTAAAGAGAAATCACCCTGCTCCGTCGGTGATGCCTAATCTGTGACCCTGGTGGGGGAGGCTAAATGGTGGGCTATCACTTGTCCAAGGTGAACACCCAGACTAGTGGAGGGAAGGAGTAGTCTTACTTCTCCATCCTAGTTTGATCTTATCTAGCCACTGCCCAAGGTGCACACTTATGAACACGTTATCGACAAACTTGTGAATGTTTTCCAAAGACGAAGAACGGATAAACTTTTATTCATGAAATGAAAAGTGCATAGGGAATTCAATACCTTTAAGAAATTAACTCACTTGATTCGGTAAAAATTGTGAAAATAGCCAGGAGCTACCATGGGATTTCATTTGTTGGCTAGTGTTGTATTTGAAATCTACAGGACAGACGAAAAGCAAAAGATGGAGAAGTCTCGCAAGAATTCGTTATGTACCATCTAGAGGTTGGAAATGACAAGGAGGCTACCAATTTTTCAGAAACTTCAGGTACGCCTTTTGAAATACGTTTTCTGACATATTACAGATATCACTCTATTTTATATCTGGATGGCACTGTAGATTGGGGCGTGATTGGAGGAGGCTGTTGATGATTTAGGTAGCCTCCGTGCATTTTGTGAAAATATTTGCTCATGAAGTCGAGAGAAGTAAAAAAAGGGTTGACATTACAGGAAAGCTACGATTTACTATGGGCAAGCTCGAATGCCGATGTTATTTACCAAGTTTAATTCGAGTATTCAATAGTAAACATTAATGATTTAATCACTGCTTTTAGATATCCAGATGTACACAAAAGAGGAGGTCTGGTCAGAAATCGAATTTTCGGTGAGTGCCGTCAATCTGATTGATAACTTTTATTATGATACACGATATGCAACTGCAGAAATTCAAGGGCTAGTACATACTCTTCAGCTGTTTGTTCTTTAAAATTCTCTTGTTAATTCTTGCAATTCTTTTGTAATTTAGAAATGTTGCTTTAGCGGAAAAGGGCCCAGTCTTTTTAGACATATTTAGACATATCGAAGAAGGTACCGGGTGAATCAATAAAAACAATCCCCGTTTGAAAGGTCACAGCTCCCTCGATATAAAGACAATAATATTGGCAGATATATTATTTAATTATGGACATGTTCAAATATATTTAGAAATTTTCCTGACTGAAATCGGCCACTCCGTTCTGAAATTATGAGGGATTTTCTCTAGAAAGCCTCTTCAAGAAATCTTCAAAAACGGTATAAAATCACGACCAAATATCCCTAATATTTCTGCCTTACAGCGCTGACTTGTGCATGCTTTAGCACGTGCTATCCCTTTGGGAGGACGAAAGTGCCGTCCCTATGAACAAAATACATATATTCCGGACGATTTCATTCTCCCATGAGGATAACAGATGCTAAAACGTGTTCAAGTCATTGCTGTAAGGTGGAAATATTTGGACTATTTGGTCGTGATTTTAGGCCTGTTTTGAAGGTTTCTTGAAGGGGCTTTCTGGAGAAAATCCCTCTTAATATCAGAACGGAGTGGCCAATTTCAGTCGGGTAAATTTTAAAACATATTTGAACATGTTCACTATTGAATAATATATTTGCCAATATTATTGCTTAGATGCCCAGGAAGAAGTGACCTTTCAAACGGGAATTGTTTTTATTGACTCACCCGGTAGTCATTTTTTATTGACTCTACGATGCATTTCTTTCGTAGCTGCAAGTTCTTCTTGGCTATTACCTGGATATTCAAAGTAGAGCTACACGACAACAAGCACTTTCACCTTTTCCAAATGTAGAGAGGTAAGTAATTAATATATGAAGAATTTTATTTGGGTATCCTCTCGTGGCGGATCTTGTAAAATGATCACTTCAAGCTCCACACATAAAGAAAAACTCCAAGATTATAGCTGAAAACCAATATGAAATATCTTCTTATATCTTCGAGATTGTTCTACGAAAGTAGAATAATTGGAAATGATCTCTCTTGTAACAATGAACTTTCTCGTATATTCTCTTTCACTTTTTTACTGAAGCCTTTTTGGTTGTGCACATTATCGTAAATAGAGTGCAGAAGTTCCTTGCAAATTTTGTTTTTGATACTATTGCTAAGACATCGAATCGACTAATCTCTCTTTCCTTTCAGTGAAATAAGCTCCTTCTTCGTAAGCAAGAAGAAAGCAAAATCTTCAAAGGTAATCTTGACAGGATTATGGGTACTCTTTTAGGGCACCAGTTGCATTCAAGTTCCCAAAGTTATTCTATAATGCTTGTGAAAACCACCTTTTTGTATGTGAATGAAGAGCATAAAGCATGCTTGATCAGGTTCAAGAAAATAGTTTCAAAGAAAATATCTCGCTTTGGAGTTAAATTCTACATTGACGTCTATCCTTTAAAGGTCTGGGTGGTTGTACTTACAGAGAATTGTATATCTGTATTCAATCTGTTTGGAAAGAAGATGATAGCTTTTTTAGTTTATTTGCTTCTGCTTATTGATTATGTACTTGTTTTTATTTTTCAGTATCCCTTGTTTAGATTTGAAGGATCGTCCTCGGCAATTGCAATGAGCAGTTACATCAAAGATCAAGGACAGGATCTTGTGTCATCGGTAATAACACAATTCATAACTCTACTTTATTCGTCAGTTTGTTTCTCTTCTAAGCCAGTCGAAAAAATCTCTGTTTACATGTTAGGAAGAGAACAAGAATCGACGGCGGTACTTTAGAAAGCATTTTGCTTCACTTTCAAGAAGGGCTGTCAATGCGTTATTGTTGTCAATATCCTGCTTGCTGTAGAGGCTGTCACTATACTATTCTTATTTGCCTTCGTTAATCTTGCCATAATCTCTTTTCAGATTCCAGACGATCCATACGCGGATTCGTTGCTTTCAAGCAAACCTCAGTTATTATGTAAACCGTGTGCATCGAATGTTACAGGTAAGGCACGTAAATCTTGAATAACCCCAGAATTATATTATTTTGATATGTCTCTTAGATTTACCGATTCAGTTGGTTTATCAAAATGCAATGTTTTTCTGTGGCTGTTATTAATTTGGTAGATTTGTTCTTCTTCTTCAAATAGTTATAATTGATTTATTTTCTTTCAGTTCTATTCGTTCCTGTTATGACATTAATTGGAGAGGTAGAAAGAAAGACATCTTCGACTTTAGGGTGAGTCGAGTATCATTCATTCAGACCTGTTCAATTAGATTTAACACGTTAGGGAAAAAGTATGCCTTAAAACAGACAAACGTTTAGAAGCTCTTGGGCAACCGGCATGCATTGCAGCCCTATTTGTAAAGGTGGCCTATTTTCATGCAGCATGAAAATCAACGAAAAACTAAACAAACGATCACAATGCATGCCAGTTGCCCAAGAGCCTTTAATTGAAAACCGAAAGTCGGAACGTCTGACAAAAACTATTGTATTTGAACTTCCCTTTTACACAGCCTTGTCTAATGAAATTGACTTTAGAAGGAAAAATCTCTTTATCGATGTAGTGCATATTGTTAAAATTTGCTATTTCATTTCATTTCACATGTTTAAGGAGGATAGCCGTTCAGCAATGCTGATTTTCAAGGGGCCCTCCATTATAAAGACTTAACAAAATTACAATACTGTAGACAACTAAATTAACCTAATTTAGCGACGTAAGATTTTGTGTCAAATTTTATACTTTCTCTTGAAGAACAAATTAAAATAATGATATGATAGTATGAAGATTAAAAGCTATCGAATGGTTAGTTTGTGTTTAGACAACAAATGAAGCCAGTGCAGTGATCTGAAGCGTTATTATCTAAGCTGATGATCTAAAACCCATTTCGCCATATCTGAAACTGCAAATCTCTCTTGTTGATCAAAGACCCATTAACTAAATATCTATGTATGGCAATAGTCACAACAAAGTTCTAAGATAAAATCTGCAGGCGTAGAAATGAGATAGCCAAGTGTTGCGAATTCTGAATCTAAATTAAATTGATCTTTACTTTGCTTTATTTCATTCAAGTTCTTTCCCGTCTCTGAATCTTTGAACAACCTTTGAAATATCCAAGGTCAATTTATGCTCATTGATCAGAACTTATGATTGAACGAAACTTGCTACTTTTAGTTGCTCTGTTTCTTTCAGAACAAAAGGAGTTTTGTACCACTTTGTCACTGACTTTGTACAAAAAGTATTTTTGGATCAGATTCTTTTTGCTGTAACTGACAAAACAAGAATTGCTACAAGAGGTCTAGATGCATTGAAGAACCTGACTGATCAAGTTACCCAGAATGCTCTGCGGGCAGATCGACCACTTCTGAAGGTATTTTATGTAAACATCTTCATTGATATGCGATTAGGGAATAATTTAAGAAATAGCTAAACGGAGCTATTAAAAAATTCAGCTGCACGGCGGGCGTCATTAATGTGCGTGAGCGCATGAGCGCCGCTCGCAGGCACAAAATATCATTAGTTGCTGGCATCTTTACTCTACTGAGAGTGATTTGATTGCAGGCATATTTTTCCCAATCATTTGCTCGCAGGCACAGAATATTTTTAATGAGGCATGCGCACGGTCTCTCACCGGAGAAAGGTTTGCAGAAGCAAAGGAAACCAAACATGAGTAGCAACGTAGGTTGCCTTGTCCTCTGTTACTTTTCCGTCTCCAGTTCTTCTGAGGTTAATTAACTCAACCAACAATCGAAAAGGTTGCTTAATCCTACATGGGGTTAACAGCCAATTTCAAGTTAAACTCATTCTATTTCCCAGGCAACAGTATCAATAGTGAACACAGTTGAAGAGCTGTCAACATTAATGAAATCATTGCCGCTGTATACAAATGAATTACTGGAAATGATTCTTCAAATATTGAGAGAATACTTGCAGTCGTGTAAAGATGCTTATAAAAGTAAGTTATTCCTTGTTTTCGTACACTTGACGAAACTTTTCTGTTCCATTGCCTTAAAGGAAAATTCCGGGGTTGGTATAGTTTTCGATAAAATGAAAGATTATGCTGTTGTGAATGGTGTATCGTACTTTTTTCCACTATTTTTCCTCTTTTCTCTGCGAAATTACGTATTAAAAAGCGACTATTGCTCAGTGACGTCATAAAGAGTGACCAATGCTCAGCGACGTCATCTCAAAGCCCTCTGGGAAGGAGGCTACCCTATTGTTTTCTTGCCTCTGAATCGTGACTAGCCTCCTTATCGTGTACTCGTGGCAAAATGGAGACCGATCGTGGGAACGTTTGGCCTAAATTACGAAGATATTTATTGAATCGACAGATGAAACATGAAGTCTAAATGTCGAAAATTGTTTGTCATTTGATTCAGTTTGTCAGATGTAAGTTTGTTTTCTAACATTAATTTTACAAACCCCGGAATTGTCCTTTAAAATGTTTCTACATAAAGAGAGAACTTTTGAGAATAAACGCGTTATAAAAAATGCCATTTAATTATTTTAGTTTAATTTCGGATCGATCATAATTAACAAAGCAGACATTGAAATTTGCTATCCTTCTCTACCTGAGATCATCCGAAAGAAATTTCCTACCTGTTCTATTCCCTTCCCGAGTCTTTTAAAGATATCTCCGTTTGCAATAGCCAGGCGTGCATAATGTTCAAACCTGCCTGGGAGCGGTAGAAATTCTCTAAAACCTGCCTGCATATCAGTTTTCTACAGCTAGGGTAGAGAAGCCTATTACCAGAACAAGTAAGAATGCAAGTATCAAACAGTAAGTTTTTACACACATTTGTTTGGAAACTTGCTACAATAATATTTCATAAAGAACTATTAGAAAAAACTGCCTGCACAATATTGCTTTGGAAAACCTGCCTGGGAGCTTTGTTCCCATGATCCCATGGTTTATGCACGCCTGGCAATATCTGTGAATTTTCAAAATGTAAATTGTTTACTGCAATTTGAACGGATTTGTCTTCACTAGAAAATATTCCAGGAGCTTCTGTTTGTTGCCATGAACTGAGATTTGCTAAATTAATTACGTCTTCAGTGTTTAAAGATGAATTATTTTTCATTTTAGGTCTGGTATTAAGAGAGGAGGCAGGTCGGCCATCACGGATATTTAGTGCTTCATGGGCGAGGGATGATGATATCAACAGATACTTGAAAGCTTTGCCAAACTGGCTGAACTTACAAGAAGAAAGAACGAAAGGAAAACAACTGGTGAGTTTGTTTGCTTATCCAATCATTTCGTAAAATTGAATTTAAAAAAGAGCATATGAAAAGTATTTTAAAAGCTGGGTTTAGAATATCGTCTAGGAGATCAATTTGCTAATGTTTTCTAATTCGTTTAACTCTAAAGAAAATAAACCCTAGATTCTAATTACGTTAGAAGAACTAACAGTCTAACGCAAGATATAAATAATACAGTCTAACACAATGTATAGTATGCTCAGTCTAGTGAAAACATAGCGGACGCAGTGTCGAGTAGCATTCTAAACTCTCGTCATACTTTACTTTTAAGATATGAGTTGATGTGGGTGGGAGGGGGCGGGGTCCGAGATGCAAAATCACTATCGAGCTGTGATATTTCTTACCTCGTGTCAACCTTATATACTACATATTGCCTTGGGTCATTCCTAAGCAGTGCATTATTTCTGGCTCTAGGGGGAACCTTTTCCACTTCTACGTCTCCTGGGTTCAGCAAATTCTTTTATTTCGTCAGATCCACTTCCCAGCTAAATATTCAGAGGTAAGATCTATAATGGGAGGTTAACGTATAAACTATATCCATAATTACGGTGGCAATGGTACGATAGCTAAATAAGGTTAACCTATAGAAATATACTGAAGCAGAAAGTCCATGGAGATAGTATTTTGAGACAGCGTGTCTCATCCTCAGCTAAGAAACTTAAATGCATGTGGAAAATTTGGAATTAAGATGTATCCATTTGAAATTTAGACAACAAGAAGACTACCTCAACTTTTCACTTTGGTCTGTGAAGGAGGTTTGATGATACCTCCTGGTTTCTCAAAATAGAATGGGTTTCTTAGACCTTCTTCCACAAAATATTTAGCAAATGGCTTTGTTATCAATCGAGATTTTTAGTTAAGATATAGCGAAATGGGTCTTAGTGCACAAGCTCCTCCCAGCGATTTGCAAAGTCTAACAAGATTCCTTTAGGCGAGCGATTTTCCTTCTTTAAATTTTCTAGAAATGATTTCAACTGGATGAGCTCGAGTTCACTTACAATATATACATCAGGATTGTTCAGGGGGTTTGTCCCATTGTGTGAGAGGGGGTTTCTCCGTCTCCGTTTGCCAAACGTATCGAATACTGCCCTGGAGTTGTTTCGTTTGTTAATTGTTTATAACATACAAACCACGTCAAGCGATTTCAGGGGGTTTACTCCTTTATTAGAGAGGGTTTTTCCATTTGCGTTTGCCAAGCGTACCGAATACGGGAGTGGCGTCGTTTGCTACGTAAGTTTTTATGACGTACGAATTGAATCAAGGGGCACCGGGGGTTTATCCCTTTGAGGGAGAATGTTTTTCAATTTCCTTTTAGAAACACTGAATACAGGAGTGGCTTCGATCATTTACGTATATGCTTATGCCCTTTCAAACGTCAAACTTCTCAAATAGAAACATACAGTTACTATTTTAGACAACGAGACGTGATCTTTTAAGGAGCTGTAAATAACTGAATAATCTTTTCTCTGTATCTTCTTTCAATCAGTTCCTCTTTCTATCCTCCATTTAGCATGTTTAGCAGGCCAGTTCTGTACTGTCTGATCTGGAAGTCGTGACCCTGAAGAATAGTTGGCTCCAAATTGGCAATCCAGTACTTTTTTAGTGAATCAGTTTCGGAATTGTGGTACCCAACGCATTTTTAGCTCCTTATAACCCTACTGTTTGCGGAAGGTACCAAAAGACTACGCCCTTGAAGTATTCTACAGAAAACCAATCTCGTATGTTCATGGAAATATTTCAAATTTTGTTCGTTGACAAAACCCTTCCTCGGGGAAAGCTGAATTTAATATAATCGTAGCAAATAAAATTATATTTACTTTCAGATCGAAGACGAAGATATGGAATCCGTACGAGTACGAAATGGACAAGTAATAATTTATTTGTTTATTATTTAATGTGTCTTTTTTGTTCAATTTCATTGGACTTTGTGAATATGAATATGAAAAATTAAATTAAATGAAAATATCATTTGATCGGCTGTTCCAGTGGCGGACACTAAGGGGGGTGAGGGGGTGCGGCCGCCCCCCCCAATGTTGGAGAAAACAATGATCTTTTTTTTTAAAACAATAGAAGTAAACAATGCAATTTATCCGAAACAATAGCCTCGCCCCCCCCCTAATATTTGCCAAAGTGTCCACCGCTGGGATGTTCCTCTGTTTATGCTTAGGATTCACTGATTATTTATTTTGAAATATCCTCACAAGTCACATCTCCTCTGTTCTACTCCAGTTAACCCCTGCCGCAGTGGCAAAAATGTAAAAATTCAATGTAATTAAGTTCAGAGATTGAGATCAATTCACAAAATATGTTTTTTTTTCAGCAATTACTTTGTTGGTATATTTCATTATTTTAATTTCACTGCTTTCATTGCTGATAGAAGCTATTTTTTATTTTTTAGCAAACAGATAAATTACTTGGAACTCTAAGGAAAGGAGCGATTGCCAAAAATGAGGTTATTCTAGACATTGGTGATTTAAAGTCGCTGGTGAATTTACAAGAAAGTATTGTAAGTAAATAAACATGTTCTGCTTCGTGCTTGTTCTTTTTCTACGAAATTAATCAGACTTAAGTACAATATAAGTTGATGTACGCAGAGAGCTTAAATTTTTGTTTTTTTTCTGAGAACCAGATGACGTCATGTCTATTTCTGCTATGGATGGCACAGAATATTGTATTTTGTTGTTGTTGTTTTTTAGTTTTAACAGTGATATAAAAAAAGTTGATGTGGAAGAAGTTAGGATTTTAGGGAGAAATTTTCAAGAAATATGAAGATTTTGTGATACAGCCAAAGCTGTTGAACCACTCAGCCTTGTGAATGGACAAGGGCCTCATTGTGTGTATATAAATGTATTGGGAAAGGGTTAATATTGTGAGTAATCCTTCACATGTGATATGTGAGCATACCATAGATTTTCCTAACTCTATTGACCATACTCGTCCATGGAAACGAGGCTAGCCTCAGCGGAATGATATTTCTCTGCAGCATGTTTTAGTCGCCTCTTTGTATGGAGGTTCTTAATTAGCCTGGAAGTTCTGCAGTGATGAATTTTCCTGCTCTTACAATTTTTTCAAGTGTTGAATTGTCCCAGAATTAAGGGGCTGTTGTACCCATACCTCAACAGCTCCCTTGCCTGACAGATATTCAGCCTTTCTTTCTTGCAATTGCAGGACTGGTTCACTCGGAGACTTCAAGAGTTCATTGTAAAGTTATCTGCAAAAACGACCAGTATTAAGGTGGCTGATACTGAATCTTTAGACGTGTTAATGGCTGTAAGTATGCGTTAAGTTTCCACAATATGATAAGGTAAGATAAGATGACGAGGGCGCGTTTTAGGAGTGGCTCAAAAGAAACAAATAACAGATATAGTTATGAAAAGAAGATATAAATGAGATTGTATCAACAATTTAAAAACCATTAAGTACATTGAGCTTAATTTTAATGTGATTACAATTTACTGTGTAAGGATATCAACCTGATTATTGTCTGTCTCTAGAGTTTTGCCATACTTTTGGTTTTTGCTTTAAAGTCGATACCATTTGTACCATAGTCTTCGGCGACCTCTAAATCGAAAGCTCTTGCGAAGCTAACTTTGATTTTGTGAACATTTAGAAACTTCACGCTTGACACAAAAAAATATCTAACTCAAGAAAACTTTAGAAAATCAACTTTATGTCATCCAATGCTCAAATTCTTTGCGATTTCAAATCTGGAATCGATTTCCACATGAATATGTAGTAGGGCCCAAAACTGGAACCTTGTGGTAATTAGAAAAATTCTAAAAAGCTGCTACTAGAGTATAATAAATGATTTGTATTTCATAAAGTACATAATCTACTGAAAACAGATTTCTTATTAGAGCATAACGTGGCATGATTAGACATTCTTAATGAGATGTTATGAGGATTTTCAGAACTATTAAGACACATGAAAAGTGGTACCCTCAAATTTATTCAATAAGTTTATAGATATACAGTATAAATATAATTTATTAAATTTGTAGAAATATATCTTTAGGAAGAATATTTTATCTTTAGAAATTTATCTTTCAAAATGGTGAAAATCCATGTGAAAGAACAACTCTTATTTGAAAACAACTACCGGGTGTCCCAAAAAAGTATACTGATTTGGTCAACCCTAACAATTCATTCATTCTTTCATTCGTGCATACATATTTATGCCTTGCCTTTCGATTGATGCAATCTTTGTCCTATTTTGCCAGAATTTGCTTTGTGCACATATTTTGAAGAAACTCCTTCCTGAAAATCA
>REGM01000009.1:2477212-2516060 GCA_004194415.1 Aurelia aurita | reverse complement strand
TATACCATAGTTGAATTTGCAAATAGCGCTTTCTTTTGATATCATCGAATTTGAGTCAGTTTTTCATCTTACCCTGTCTTACCCTTGACAATTCCAATGAATCAGACCATCTCAAGCCTCGTATACCATAGTTGAATTTGCAAATAGCGCTTTCTTTTGATATCATCGAATTTGAGTCAGTTTTTCATCTTACCCTGTCTTACCCTTGACAATTCCAATGAATCAGACCATCTCAAGCCTCATATACCATAGTTGAATTTGCAAATAGCGCTTTCTTTTGATATCATCGAATTTGAGTCAGTTTTTCATCTTACCCTGTCTTACCCTTGACAATTCCAATGAATCAGACCATCTCAAGCCTCGTATACCATAGTTGAATTTGCAAATAGCGCTTTCTTTTGATATCATCGAATTTGAGTCAGTTTTTCACGGATTTGTCATTAAATTTTGAAGTCTATTGATTTTTATATTGAATTGTAATTTAACCTGCAAATGTTATAATTTTGTTGTATATATAACAAGCGGAAAATTAATCTCTTGTAGTATTATGTCTTTGAAGTTTTATCATCTGATCTGTGAAGCTTATTTTAAAACAAAATCTTAGATTTATTGATCAAGTTTCAGTTTGTTTTGTACTGAAGTAAAACTGGACCTGAGCTTCAAAGAGCTTCAAACATTAGTTTAGAATCAGGTTGAACAGTTTATTGTTATATACTCTTATGACGGGGGTTAGCTTCACTAATTCCATTCCAATCTATTCACTCAACTCATCGACCAAACTAGAAACTTGGTTCATGAACCACAGCTTAGTTAGTTCTTCGTGTTTCACGTCAGAGAGGTCACTGTTGAAACCTTTTTTGGGATCCCCTGTTGGACAGTTTCTAGATCACATGAGAGCCTCGATCACATGAGAGCCTTCTATCATTTCTTTTCCATTTAGAGTAGCTACGTTATATTTATATACTTAATGGAAATGAACGATTGCGGAAAAGATATTGGTACAATCTTCCAACCAAAACCCCTGCCTTTTTGCATTTAATCCACCGATCAAATTGATATAATTCGGTGGGGAGGAGGGGAATGTTCTGAAACTCCTTTCCCACAGTCTTTATGCCGCAAACGTTCATTGTAGTTAATTTATGTTGTAATTAGCGTATGGTGATTAATTTACAAGTATTCTTTGTTTTCTTTTTGTGTATTGTCCTAAGTAGTGTTCATTGTTTTTTGTTATATGTAAGAACATGGGGTAGCCACGATATTTTGCTCCTCGTGTTATCGTCCCTGTAGTGGTGTATAGTTGTATAGTATTAATAGGTAGAGTAAGTAAACATGTATTGTAAGAGTTTTATCTGGATAAAAAAAAAAGAGCCTCGACTAAAGAGAACGTTTCAAAAATGTCTCTTATCTATGTTTAATTGGAGAAGAGCAACAACAACAGCACCTTTTTTGCATGCTAGATGGTTGTTTAGAGAGCATTAACTTACAATTGTCGACGAGTTGACCGTACACGTATTTTGTTGTAAGAAACTGTTTCTATGAAACTCTTGGATCACCAAAAATTAAAAAACTTGATTGCTGGAAAATGTTATTTAAGAAACTTTTTATTGAATCCATCCAGGTGAACAAAATCATTTTTGGCCTGTTTGCTTGTGCTGTACTACAACATGATTCTGTGGTACTGTTCGGTCTTGCGTGAGTTATGTCTAGACAGACGCATGGTTTCATAAACGACACCATGAAATGTTCAGGAAGGAACAGGAGATCCTTCATAAATATAAACAAGAAGAATTTTAGGAAACTTCTAAGAAACTGTTAAGAAATTGGTAGTACTTAAATATGAATACTTTAAGAAACTTTTGAATCTGGGTCAAATTCTTAATTCTTACAATAACATGCATGTATGCAGTACATTCTAAACCAAAGGCACTTCAAAGAGAATTAGAATGTACTGGCTATTTGATGAAGTGTTGTACCTTCAAGGCGGGCATGCTCATTAGAAAGACAACCACGATTTATGTAGCGGTTGTCAATCTTTGTGACGATTTTTGAGACAAAAAGGTCAGATTGGTAGCCAAGGAACTGAATCAGCCCAGACACCATTATTAGATCAAATTTCGATTTCGATTTGAAAAAACTTGGTATGGAGCGCATGATTGCAATTTCAAATTTATGGTTGTCAGACACCTTTTGAGACTAGTGGTCAATTTGGTAGCCAAAGAATTGAATCAACCGACAGCTAACATTATCAAGTCACAGCTCTGGTCAGATATCAAAAGATTTGCTTTTCATCCACGAATATATACTTCACAGAGTGCTTTGGTAGAATTTAAAATTTTTTTTAGTCGGGCACTAAACTTATTACATCGAGTCCTAGTAATTGCTACCACCCACCCACGATTACTAGGACTCAACGTAATAAATCTAGTCGGGCACCATTTGAGACGAGGAGTCGATGTGGTGATCAAAGAATTGAATCGGTCTAGAACACACTATTAAATCAACGTTCTAGTAGATATAGAAAGATTTGTTTTTCAACCACGAATATATATCTAGCTCGCTCACAGGATGATTTGGTAGAAATTTTGAATTGTTGTAGTGCAACTTCATTCGAGATAGGAGATCAATTTGGTAGTTAAAGAATTGAATTGGCCTAGACCTTTATTGGAAAATCTGTAACTCGCAGCACTGCAGACTTCACTGTTTATGCTTAAAGGGTCTGTTTCATCCAGCATGCCTTGCACGTGCCATCTCTTGGTTGGCCTTTGTTGTCGCCATTTTCATGGGCCATGAAAATGGCGACAACAAAGGCCAACTAACAGATGGCACGTGCAAGGCATGCTGGATGAAACAGACCCTTTAAATAGATAAAGAGCTTATTTCGTGCCCTCTCGGGGTTCTCTCAGTTTCGAGTTTTCATCTCTTTAGTGAGATATTGTCTTTTGATCCAGTTATTTTAACTTGTAATTCCTTACAATTCTAATCCTATACATAAAAATGTACACTGTGTTCGACAATTTTTAAGAGGATTTTTCGTTAATCTTTTTTGGACTTCAAAATATATGTGTGGTCTAGTCCGTGGGTCTAGTTTATAAGGATTTGGATTTTAGATAGCAGGTAAAGGATATGAAGTCAATAACTGAGCAAATTACGATTCTATTTGGCATATCATTTGTACACACAATATTTAAAAATATGCTCTATCCTAATATGAAGGCAATCCAAGCACCAGTAGAAACACATTTTTACCAGGCTCCCAAAAATAACCCCATGTTTGATCAATTCATGTAGAATGTTGAAAATATATAAACTGAAAATATCTACTTCCATTTCTCAAAAAGTCGAATTCAGATTTTCACACCTTTTTCTTTGTCTTTGGTTCAGGACTAGCTAAGTTTTGAACTCAGAATTGTCAAATTTGAGAAACGCCTAGGGAGTAAGCCAAAAATATAGTGTAAGTAAGCATAGCACAGGTGTCACAGGTTTTCAAATTTGGTTGCTTCTGAGCATAAGAGTCAAGAAGAAATGTTTTGCAAAACTCTTCAATTGTTTTATTCGCAGTCATTTAACCTGACAACTAATTTGAGGCAGACTTCAGTATACGTCTAGCTGTGCCCAGAGTGAAGTGAATGATGAACTCTGCTGTTCGAGATTGCCCAAAGTAGAATGGGCCTAAATCGATTTTGATCTGCCTACTTTCCTAGAAACAAGATGGTGAATAAATCAGGTTTATTTTATCTTCTTTACTACTCTCAGTTCAAAGTCAGGGCTTAAAGGCTCTTATCCAACCATGGTGCTTTGCGTGCTCTGTTTTATGAAAATGAACATTTTCGTGGTCTATGAAAATGGCTGCGTCAATAGAAATCTACGCGCAAATGGTGCTGGTTGAACAAGAGCCTTTAAGGTTATATTTTTAGTTTAGAGCTTTACACGAGAAGTCTCATGACGTAGAAGATCGTCAACTAAATAGGTTGTGTAAATCAGGCCAGCGTGAAGGAAGAACGTGACCGGCTCTTCGTTTGTGGAAAAAATTAAACTCAAGTTTCTTGACGAGTCTCATGACGTAGAAGATCGTCAACTAAATAGGTTGTGTAAATCAGGCCAGCGTGAAGGAAGAACGTGACCGGCTCTTCGTTTGTGGAAAAAATTAAACTCAAGTTTCTTGGCGTCAGCAGTGACATTAGAATGATTCATAAATAGTCATTTTCTTCTTAGTTTGAATGAAGATTNGTCTCAGTTTCTTGACGAGTCTCATGACGTAGAAGATCGTCAACTAAATAGGTTGTGTAAATCAGGCCAGCGTGAAGGAAGAACGTGACCGGCTCTTCGTTTGTGGAAAAAATTAAACTCAAGTTTCTTGGCGTCAGCAGTGACATTAGAATGATTCATAAATAGTCATTTTCTTCTTAGTTTGAATGAAGATTGATAAATCATCCTATTTATGTTTATTTGTTTATTTTAGTTGACGTTTTGAATGCTCACACCTCGAATTTTAAGTTATAACGGGAAAAGGATTTGTACTCAACAATGGTGTGAAATGTTATTTGCATCAAATTTATTACGCACAGTGCATATCCCCCGGCAAGACGGAGCCCCATTCCCTCACATCTCCCCCGTCATCATATGGAAATGATTTGTTATTGACGTCATTATTTTTGTGATGTTTTATTAAATCATTTTAAATCAACAAAAACAACACAGCTTCCTCCTACTAGGCTTATTTTTTCTTGTGCGTGCCTTACCAGATTTATGCGTACGATGCGTTGATTGGTCGCACGATACAAGATAGTCATACCGGGTGTCCTAGACAAATTTCCCACATTTAATCTTTTTGATCTGTTTTGCCAGTGATAACATTGTCTTCGGCAATGATAAAATGCTTGTACTATGAAACTATGAATTTTAATTGAACTATGAAACATCGAAAAACCTTTCTTTCTGACATATATTGCCAAGTTAGAAGCTTAGACACAAAGAAATTTATCCGGTGATCATCTGTGCTTTTTTGCAGTATGCTTCAAAACCAGGCAGCCCTAAAACGAGCTAAATTTGCTAATTTTTAAACTACCGTAGTTCCTCTAATATACGCCCCCGGCGCTTATTAAATTTGAAGGAATTTGGTGCTGTGTTTATTAGAGGGAGGCGTTTATTGCCATCTTTGTGTGGAAAGGGGAGGCGTTTATTAGAGGGAGGCGTTTATTTGAGGAAATACGGTGATCAGAAAGATAAGCTATTATACTTGGGAAATAAAATTGGTCTTTGATCTACTTGCCAAAAAATCAAATTTGAACGACTTCAATCAAAAAGATCAGTCACGTCTGAGCTGAGAAACGAGCAGTTGTAAAGTGTGATNGCATAACTTACAAACAAGGTCTGGAATAACCACTTTTTGCAGCAGGGAGTGACCCCTGGTCTGCGCCCGGCAGGGAGTGACCCCTGGTTCCGTGGCCTAAAAATATATTGTGTTTCTTGCTAACAGGATTGGGGGTTCTCGCGTAGAGACACTGCAGCCTCATCCTGGGCTAAAATAAACAATATTTTCTACAGCAGGGAGTGACCCCTGGTCTGTGCACGGCAGAGAGTGACCTCTGGTTCCGTGCCTAAAAAATGTGCTATCTTTTTGCAGCAGGGAGTGACCCCTGGTCTGCGCACGGCAGGGAGTGACCCCTGGTTCCGTGCCTAAAACATATTCTGGACTAGATCTATGTCTTTACACTGGCCAGCTGGAGCTTTTTCCACTAGTTATTGGCGCCCCTCAATCTCGTGTGCATTTCCGTATTTTCTCCATTTACACCGGTATTTAGAATTCCGTTACATTCTACATAGCCATGCTCACAGAGCCATGTTTACATATATTGAATGCTGCTGGAAAACATGTTTATCTTTGCGTTGCATCTGAGTACAAAGTATCGAAGAACTTTTTCCAGCATACCCGCCCCTATTCTAGGAATATGGAAAAAATTAAACGGCATTTACCTTACAATTTTTGAATGAGCCTCCTTTCTCGAGTCCCTTTCTCGCTCATATGTTACAATCATTCGTTCAAATTGGCCTAAATTGGCTCGTTTCCACCTACTTATATTCAGCTTTTCTGTACTAAACCCTGAAACCAGCAGCCGCTATCCCTAGCTGCCAATGTAAGTTCAAAGGACTGACTGTTGGAGTTCTATTCAGTACGTGCAAATTAATAGACAACCTCTTACTAGGCATATTCAAACGAGAGGTTGTTTTGGATTTTGCTTGATGTGATAGCTTTGTTGTTGTTGTTATTTTGTTTCTACAAACCATCCGAAGGTAGTTTCCAGGAACACTGAGAAGATAAGCTTATCGATGCAGTGTCCTGGTCCTTCCTCTCGATGTGAACACACCTCTTGATTTCTTACATGATTGTTACTTATAAATGGCGCAATCAGTAGCCTTAAGGTCAAGAATTCTTTCACCAAATGTTCCCTGAAAGTTAGATGGCCATTGATGGCATCTGTAGATATCATAGAACCAGAGCCTCCGTAGACAATTCATACGTCACAGTTATTTTCTTCCGAAGAAAACTAAGTCAGCCTTAGTTACATCATAGGAATCAAATCTTTTAAAAGCATTGCACGATTGGTTAATGCCTCTTTCGTTTGATTTAATGGCTTGAAAGGAACTTCAGGTACTTCGTTATAAGTGTTCATTGGCAATATTTGATTAGTTCTGAAAATAATCAAAAGGTGCCAATGAACACTTATAGCAAAGTACATGTAGTTCCTTTCAAGCCATTAAATCAAGCGAAAGATGCACTAAACAATCATGGAATGCTTTTTAAAGATTTCATTCCTATGCTCTTAGTTACTAGTGATTTCTGCGTTCTATTTCGCCAACAAATGTAGGGATCATTCAGGCAATTTCTCCCTGAAATTCGCTACACCTCGAGCTGGTAGCAATGCTGAGATTTCAAACAGCCGTTTGGTTACGAAAACGGGCTATTTACATGTCTATTTTCCCCGACCATTTGCTAGCCCTCCAGCTGCCCTGCCAGCAATGTAGTGTTTCCAGATAGCCCTATCGTTACGAAAATGGACTATTTACATGGACATTTTCCCCCAATACTTTCTGAATCCAGTCACCATAAAATGAAATATCTGCATAATAATCTTGATGTGTTCCACAAAGTTTTGGTCCGTGTGTAAGAATACCAGCGATAAAAAATCGTCCCTTGGCCATTTGACAAAATAATGGTCCTCCTGAGTCCCCATCACATGGTCCGATCTTTCGCCGTACTTCAGGGCTTTCGGCACATATGATATCTGGTCTGAATAAACAATGTCCTTTGTATTTTAACTGGGAATACAGAACAGTGTTTGATGAAAAACCATCGTTGCTTTTTCCCCAGCCTCCCATCCAGCACGTTGCCTCGGAATCAAGATGTTTCATTGCGTCAGAATCAGGTAAACATATTGTCCGAATCTGAAAGATGAAAGGAAAATTTCGTGAATTGGATGAATCACGTGGTACTAACAGCAATAGCAGTCTGGTTCCCTGACGTCATTTTCGAATAGGGGAGTGGGCTCCACGGAAGCGGTCTCTTCCCTGGCGCCCAGGACTCTCACGCGAACGCGGTCAAGTTGACGAAGGGAACCAGGCTGCATCAATAGCTGTTTTTCCAACCTCCTCATTTTCGAGTGAATAAAAATGGCGTCGCAAGTAAAAGGAGATGTCTAATTGCATGGCCCCCTGTAAATCTGTTTTTAACCGAGGGGCTACCATGCCTAAAAAATTGGAAATGAAAATGAAATGACATTGTTCTCTCATTTGCAATGAGACTGTCATGTTTTCCATACTCTGCAAAAGGCAGCCATGTTTTGTGACATATACCTAGCAATGGGACACTGTATAAATGAGTTCTGCAAACATTGTTGTTTCTCCTTGTGCTGTCCTATCCTGTGAAGACTTCTTGCGCCGCGTGCCTGAATGACATGACACAAGTAATTATGCCATTTTGACAGAGGAAGCTCGTTCCGAACCCTTAGGAAAAATGTTTCAAGATTCATTCGTGTGAGTGGCATGATCATCTTTGGTCGTATCATTCAGGCACGCAGCGACAGGAGGATGACATGGATTGAAACAATCGCAGTATAATTCATTCATGCAGTGTTCTTTTGCTCATGCTTCGTCTAAATTCGTTGCTTAATTTCGGTTAGGTCAAAGTCTTTGCATACTTAATCCAATCCACAAGGAGAGATCTTTTTTGGAACACATTACGTCAGCTCGCCGCAACATGGTNTGCCTGAATGACATGACACAAGTAATTATGCCATTTTGACAGAGGAAGCTCGTTCCGAACCCTTAGGAAAAATGTTTCAAGATTCATTCGTGTGAGTGGCATGATCATCTTTGGTCGTATCATTCAGGCACGCAGCGACAGGAGGATGACATGGATTGAAACAATCGCAGTATAATTCATTCATGCAGTGTTCTTTTGCTCATGCTTCGTCTAAATTCGTTGCTTAATTTCGGTTAGGTCAAAGTCTTTGCATACTTAATCCAATCCACAAGGAGAGATCTTTTTTGGAACACATTACGTCAGCTCGCCGCAACATGGTTATCTTTTAAGCCGGAAAATTTTGATATTATTGAACCAAAAACTCATTCTTTTTCTAGGATCAATTAATGATCTATTTAAAGATAAGACATCTTTCGGGATAAAGCCAAACCTATTTCTCCTTTTAAGGTAGAAATCGAAATAACATTAAATTCATCTTCATTGTATCGTTAATAGAAACATTCGATTAATTACTGTGTGATAAGGAAATTCATAAAGATAGCAACATGCAATAAAAGATTTCTGTAATTGAATAATTTCAACCGATAAAATCGTAAGATAATTAAACTGTTTTCTTCATATCAAAACACCCTAAGGTGTTCCTAAAAAAAGTCAACGATGTACTTAATGAGGTTAAAGATTTGTTTTTTCTTTGCCGAATGTCAAAATGGCAAGGTCTTTATTACTTTTTTGCCGGGGGTTACTGAGAGTATTAATCCATTTCCGAAGGTGACCAAACATTAAAAAAAACCCTGAAGCGCTGAGCTATAAATTCTGGCTTCCAAACTTGTTTTTGAAGTTGGAATATATAACCTGACGCACTTCTGTCCAATTGACCCAAAAATATGGTCTTTACTTTTTACCAGTAGAAATTGCAACAGCGTGGTAAAAAATATCAGAAATCTCCTCTTTATTTTGCAGAATCTGGTTTTAAAATGATAAAACACAGGCGTGCGTCCCTTTTCTGCTCAACGAAGTTACTCTAAATTATACTTTCCGAAAACTCTTTTCAGTGCAGACCTAACTTTCCGTAATTTGCGCTGCCTCTTTCTTGAAATGGCATGGCCTCTTTCCTTTGTCAGATATGAGATACAGAATGGGGTACGGAAAAATAGTACGATATCGAACCGTTCCCGTGTGAACGCTCTAATTTTCAGCCGCCCAGTAAATGGATCGATAAGTGGAACGATACGGTAACGTACCTGTGTGAAGTAAGCCTGAAGACGTGACTCGAGAGATCTGTCACGGATTTCAAAACTCCCCTCTTTCCTGGTTTTTGGTTTTCAGCGAGGTTGGGTGGAAAATTTTCCTGAACAAGAGGTAAAGAAAGACAGTGAATTTTACTTACAAAATGAGTATCTGACTGATGTTCTTCTAATTCGAGTAATGCGACATCGTTTGTCAACGACCCCAAATATGCAGGATGGACGTGAACTTTTCTTACAGTAGCCATTTTAGCATTTACATCCCTGTTGCCTTGGCCACCAAGATAAACTTGATATGACAGTTTATTCATAGGGACAACACAATGAGCTGCTGTTAGAACCCATTTGCTTCCGATCAATGCTCCTCCGCAACTGGTTTGGCGAACATTGCTAACAGAATTGCCAAATTGCGAAGCAACAATCTGAAACAAAATGTTGATTATCATGATAAAATTGTTGGAGATAGTATCAGAGAAACTGTTAGGATCTGTGATAAAAATTTATTACAACTGTGTAACTTTGACGAGGTTATTGCATTGCATATATGCTCTGCTAACATACCACTTTCAAGAGAAGTTGCATCTACCGGTGTTTTGTTGCCTGCGTGCAGACTTTTTGGTTACTGGGGAGGAGGGGAAAGAAAGGAACTATATCCTTTCTTTCTCCTCCTCCCCAGTTACCAAAAAGTCTGCACGCAGGCTAGTGTTTTGACTCTCAAACCCCAATTTGAAGGGATTTATGCAAAGTCTGATTTTGATTTTCTTGTGCCATACATTAGGCATCGCGTGTTGGATTTACTCAAGCAAGCAATCTCGTCCCCAGAACGAGTTCGTTGCTCTACCTCTACTCTGGGATACAAGTGGCCGTTCTGCAATTTGATTGGCTATTCGAAAACAATAGATAACACAAACTATTTCTCGAAATCTTACTAATTATTCGAATAACAACAATAAAATCTAGTCACTAAGCAACAACCACTACAATGTTGCTTTGTTGTTTGGAATCGAGGTCACATAATGAGCGTTACCCTGCCAACCGCAAATCCATAATGGCTGCTAATCCGCCCTTATTTTGGGCGGATTGGGACTATGTGTACCAGGGTGTTCACTCGGCTTCGTGACTAGCGTATGACGTAAGAACACCCTGGGAACAAGGTTGTCAAGCAAATGCTCCAAGTTCTTTTATTAACTCTAAGGGCCTGTTCATATGGAGAAAGTTTCCCCGGCATTTTCCCGGTGAAGCGGGAATCCCGCCTAGCCGGGGAAATGATCATTGACCTTTCATATGAGAAAAGTTTCCCCGGCTAGCCGGGGAAACTAAACAATAGTGCTTTGTCTCTGGCGCCAAAGGATTAACGATAAACAAAAGAGTCTACCCCGCTTTGCCGGGAAAACCTGTTCATATGGGAAAATATTTCCTCGGCTAGGCGGGATCCCGGTAGTACTCAAGCGAGATCTCGGCTAGCCGGGGAAATGTTTTCTCATGTGAACGCTCGAGCTTTTTTATGTAGTTAAGCTATATGAGGCGGGATCTCGGCATGCCGGGAATCCCGCTTCACCGGGGAAATGCCGGGGAAACTTTCTCCATATGAACAGACCCTAAGGGCTCTGGTTAACGCTACGTTGAAGCCTTTTCCGTACAATTCACTTGTTGCTCCTCCACAGCAACTGCATCAACGGGGATTAATTTTAGGCCTATCTTTGCGAGTTTGGTTTGGTTATGATTAGTATCTCTGTTTGCTTGAGATGATCTCTCAACCAAGATAAGAGTTCCCTGTGTGATTGGAATGCCCCTTCGTTATATAGGTAGTAAAGAGGGAGAGACGTACCTGTGCCAACCAAGGCATCGATCCAGCTTTTGCAATCTGACCACCTACATATCTTCGTTGACGTTTTTGATGCAGTTGTGGTAGAAAATTTGTCATTCCACATGTTTTATCTGTATATAAGAAAACATCTAACTTAGGCTGTGAACCAAAGCAAAATACATTGACTACCAGAGCTCAAGTTAAGTCACTTCTCAGGGCAACAACTCTTATGAGAGTTTAGTGACGTTTGGAATAATGAACAATATTTGATAACTATTATTGTAAGCTCAGGTTTCAACACAAGTGGTAGGTAGGAGTGCACTAAATGGGACACTGTTGCATATGACACTTGCTTCAAAGATGTACCCGATATCGTCCGTTCCATTGTATCAAAAAAGAGTTTCATTTCACTGACTAAAATTTAATGGGATACCCAACAAGAATTAAAGTTCAAAAGGGATAAAGTGTGAAGCAACGATTGTCCTACTTCATTTTAAAAGTGCCAAAGAAATAGATCTAATAAACTTCAGGAACCTTAAGACATACCATCATTAATTTTGTACTCCGATGACCATTCGATCTTGAAACCAGGAAAGTTCTTTCTTTTATTCGATTTGAACATAATTGTTGCGGAGTCTCCCTCGACAATAAGCTCCTTCACTGCGTCTCTACCACAAAATACTCCAAGTGACTTTTTCTTGCCATCTTTGATTATGACGTAATCTTTCCTGGGAAAAAAGAAAGATGGTAAGATATTCAGACATCTTGAATTCATGTATGAGTTAGTTATCGGTCTTATATATGAGTGATTGACTGATTGATTTATTGATTTATTGATTGATTGGATGACTTGATTGCTTGATTGATTTGATTTTTAGCTAGGAATGTTGAAGTGCGAGCAAAGCGAGCGCTTTTTCTTCTTAGTACCCTGTGTTAGAAAGCATCATGTAAGAGCTAAGAGCTAGCTTCTAATAGGTAAGAACATGTAGGACGCAAGGCACATAGTTCGTCCATAGAAAGCGAGATAAATCGATTGAGTCACAAATATTCAGTCGAGCTAACCATGAATCGCCGTTCCTTTTTAATCTCGTTTATTTCATTCCCGCCTTCCTTCGTCCCAAATTGATAATTTAGCTTAGTGGCAATGAGTGTCTGGATTTGTAGTTCTCGTTTGAGAATAAGAACTTGCTTTGAAAGCAACTGAAATGCTACCTTTGCACCAGATTTTCCAGAATCAACCTCTTTCCGTCCGGAACTCATTCAGACTTTCAATAAACCAATGGGGGTGGACAATTGCCCCGGGGCCGTTTCTATTGGCCTATCTGATTTTCCTCTTCGAACAACCGACCTATTTTACCTATTTGTAGAGACAACGAGTAAATGCCCGTTACAGAGACCCTGCTTAAAATCCAATTGTAGGTGGTTTGATCTTCTGTCAATACACAAATGTGAAAAGCATTGGCATCTTTTGAAGTGGAAAGAAAACTAAGGATGTATTGTTAATTGATAGAAAATTCGACGCAAGTGGTCACAAGTCAGCAACCTTTCACTACCACGTAATCTTCACACTGCAAGTGCTGAATAAATAGTTGTTGATGGCAAGACAGACATGGCAGACATTCCACCCCTCGGCCTTACATCGTCTGATGGTTGATTTCTCCTGAAGCTGCACAGCTAGAAGACTTTGTAATGGGTAGGGTCGTTTTATGTGGCGGGAGCTGACGAACTGGCCATTAAGTACAAATTTAGGCTGTTCCAACAAAGGACCATAGTTAGCGTGGACTTGCCCAAGTCGTCTTGTAAGAAAGAAAGAGTCTCTTTCTTTCTTACAAGACGACTTGGGCAAGTCCATAGTTAGCGAGGCTCTGGTATGGATTTTTGGGAGCAAGGAGGCCCGTCTATGAAAATACGGAAGCTAGGGAGCAGGGAACACACAAATCTTTGGGAAAGATGAAAAAGCTGGGAAATCCAGTCCAAATTCGAGGGAGCATGCTGCTTTTTAAGGGGGAGGAAGTGCACAACACGACCCTCTCCCTGTCAGAGCCTCGTTAGTATTATGGAGGAGTGTGACGAAAAGTTGGTTGCAAAATATGTCCTGAAAGAAAATGACGAAGATAACGAATTGGATCTTTACTTGAAAGGAATAGTTTGCTCCTCCAAGAAGCTCATGGATAGACGTGGGAAGGCTCTGTATCCTGCGCACAGCAGGCTTGAGGAGGGAGGAGGGTTTAGAGACCAATCCAACTGTGCACGTATTTGTCACTATGACAACAAACTTTGGAAAGATGGCTTGTGCATTGGCCTAAATTTGAATCTGTCATCCTCTTGTGTATTCTCACTACGTTTGTTCCAACTAGCTTGAGCCGAGTTGAGAGATTCAAGAGATGTCCACGTTAATACCAGTGGGAGCGTGAGAATAATTCAAATTTAAAGGAAGAGACCAAGGCCAAGGCTGCCAAAAACGACCATTTGGAACTCAAAACTTTTTGTGGTTTATTAAACAACCATCTTTAACTGACTTTGCGGATAAAGAGACTTAAAAAGGGTGATCTATATTAGTACATTGTCATCCGCTAGAAACCTGAGTGTGAGAACATAAAAACAGCGCATTAAGCCTCAAGGTTAGCTTACAGACGTACCCTTGGGCAAAATTGCTGGCTCAAATGGGGACAAAACCACGGGGTGATGCTTAAGGAGGAAAACGGGGGTCATTTCGTTTGGTCAAAGTAAATTATTTCAAGAGATGGGAATGAAACGTTTTCGTACGAGAAGCTAAAAATTTGATCCAGTGCTTAAAACTTCTTAACATGTCTCATATATTTGAGTACTGCCCGAGTACTGAAAGTTTCTTAAGAGTTTCTTCAAATGCTCATTGTTTACACCGACAGGAGACGAGATCTCCAGTGTCTTCGTTAACATTTCAAAGCGAATTCTGTAAGACCGTGGTTCTGTCGAGACATAACTCACGTAATACCGAGTAACAGAGTATAAGAATAAGAGAAAATTAAAAATATGCTTTGGATTTCCTAAAGTCAATGAAAAACCTCTCAGGCAGTCGTTCTCGAATACAGTATTCAAGTTTCTTAATTATTTGGTGGTGTGGTGATCCTATTTTGGTTTCTTGTATAGTTTCTTGTAAAAAGAACGTTTGCCAATTTAAGGTTTTTTGTGACTTTGACGTGACGTTATTGCGAGTTTAAGATTCCAGTAGTCTGTAGTTATGGAAATGAAGGCTTTTTTCCACCCATATTATGTTCGCTCCTGTTACCATAGTAATGCAAAAACCACTTACTTGCATCGAGGTGAATGGCCTTGAAGATCAAATTTGACGAATCTCATTTTAATAATTCCTTTCTTGAATGGAGTTGAAAGATGCCATTTGCAAAATGTATCTGAAGGATAATTGTTTGGGTAATTCGGTGACTGGATGATTCCACGTCGACCATGAACTGCACTGCTGCAACCTGGAAAACAAATGTCATGATTTTGTCAGCTATTGGCCTTGTACATTAGATTTCTATAAATAGGGGACCTATCATTGTATGCCGTNAGACCGTGGTTCTGTCGAGACATAACTCACGTAATACCGAGTAACAGAGTATAAGAATAAGAGAAAATTAAAAATATGCTTTGGATTTCCTAAAGTCAATGAAAAACCTCTCAGGCAGTCGTTCTCGAATACAGTATTCAAGTTTCTTAATTATTTGGTGGTGTGGTGATCCTATTTTGGTTTCTTGTATAGTTTCTTGTAAAAAGAACGTTTGCCAATTTAAGGTTTTTTGTGACTTTGACGTGACGTTATTGCGAGTTTAAGATTCCAGTAGTCTGTAGTTATGGAAATGAAGGCTTTTTTCCAATGTTCGCTCCTGTTACCATAGTAATGCAAAAACCACTTACTTGCATCGAGGTGAATGGCCTTGAAGATCAAATTTGACGAATCTCATTTTAATAATTCCTTTCTTGAATGGAGTTGAAAGATGCCATTTGCAAAATGTATCTGAAGGATAATTGTTTGGGTAATTCGGTGACTGGATGATTCCACGTCGACCATGAACTGCACTGCTGCAACCTGCAAAACAAATGTCATGATTTTGTCAGCTATTGGCCTTGTACATTAGATTTCTATAAATAGGGGACCTATCATTGTATGCCGTACAGCATGACTTTACATGCTATGTTACATCGTGCTTGTCATTGTACCCTGATGCTGTCAACCTTGTCGTTACCATGATGTTGTAGTTTCGTGTGGTGTTATGTCATATTTCATAGTCACAAGTCAAATGTCAAGGTCAATGTCATGTCAATGTCAATGTCAATGTTATCAAATTTTGATGCCACTGTCAAATATGTCTTTGTTCGTGGTTTCATACAAATGGAGGCAACGATTAATCAGTCCAAAGAATACCAAGTAGTTCCCACCCGTTTGTCCTTAATGCGAGTCCATAATAATGACCTTATGCGACTTAATGTATGTGGCAATGGTTTTCCACAACTCTTCAACGATGGTCAACAAAATGCCATGCTTCCTGTCAGATCTTTTTGCTTGACTTAGCAGCCTATTATCGTTTATTCAGAAATTCTATTTATTGACCCAAGTCAGCTATTTCTACTCAAATACTATTTAAATTAATATTTACCACCAGGTATTTCTTAGCTACTAACTGCAGTCTAGAAGAAACATGTTATATCTTCTGTTGAAGACATGGGTCATATGAGCAAGGTATTTGAACACCACAAGTCAGCCTGGATTCCCCAAATTCCTCCTCATGTATGACAAAAACGGACAGGATGTCCCAAAAAACATGTGCCTCGTTTATACGGCTGCTGTGGAGGAGCTGTGATATTAATAGTCTCTTGTTTGGTATTTTGCTATCAGAAAGGCTTCAATCGCAGGTTAAACCTTACTCTTGCTGCTGTACGATCCTCTGTCCGGTTTGAAGCAATTACAATTGCAATTACTTGTCCGATTTACTCAAACAAAGTCACGAATCAACTGAAATCCATATCAGTCATTTAAACGGGCACTTGTTTCTGGGACACCCTGTAGGCACCCTGTATATATTTATAATGGGCCTACAACAAACCTTTAGTCGCAAACCACAGCAGTCTGAACGCAGTTCGACCATCAACATTATTTCTTCGTGATGGACTCAACCAAAATCTCACTTCAGCCTCCCTTCCAAACGTCCTCGTTCTGAAGAATCCTTGCTTCCCACAATACTTTGCTCTTTTTTCAGCTCTCCCATCAATGATTTGGTTTATTGCTAAATGATCTGATAGGCAGTGCGTTAAATCGTAAGTCAGTTTTTTATCACCGCTCATCCACAAGTAAATGTATATTTCATTGTATACTTCAGGTACTATGATTTTCCATGTACATAAGACAGCTCTTGAAAATGATTTCGGTAAGTGAGGGGACTGTATCATTCCACTTGAACGCTTTTTTACGTCACCGCATGAATGACCTACGAATGATGGAATAACAATAATCAGCCAAAAATAGATCCACATTACAATAGAATCTTAGACTTACTCCCCGAAGAAACATAGCAGCAGCTCAGCACTTTTGCTTCGATGTGTTCTTGTCAAGAACTGGTATCTATCTAGGGCCATCTAGCCACTTTGTTGAATACCGTAAAAAAAGCTTTATTAAGCCCCCGGGGGGCTGATCTAATTTTGGAGACTCCAGAGGGGGGCTTAAAAGAGAGGGGGTCTTATTAGAGAGGGGGCTTATTCACAAAGTCAAATGATAAGGCTATAAGTGATAATTTTAGATCTTTTACCTCATATTTTGCGGAATCAACATATACTTTTATGAGTCAAAGACACAAATTCAACGCAGTTTTAATCCCAAATGTTATATCAAAATTAACATCCAAACTTGTTCTAGCTAATAAACGGAAAATCTTTGGTACCCTCTCGCATTTGATATAAGTGGGATGGCTTAATAGAGAGGGGGGTTAACAGGAGGCTTTGAAACTTAGGCTTTGAAACTTAGGGTAGCAGTGCATGTTATGCGGATTGGAGTGATCTAATTGGCTAAATCTGAAGCGACGTCAATCAAAGATCAAAATCCTTTGTTCCTAAACAATAGAAATTTAGAGTTGGCCATATTTAAACATATTTTGTGGATGATTTCCATCCAATGGAAATGGAGCTTCAGAAAGCCTTTTCGAACCATTTGTTTGTATTTCAAGAAGGATAAAACATTTGTTTACGCTCCTTCACAAGAGTTTTGTCAAAACCTTCCCCAGTCAATTTCAGTCCCATAATGAAGACTTTTGAATGTTGGATGACGCAACAACATGGTTGTAAATCGATTCAAGATTTCACTGAGTGTTCATGTGCTGTCTGAGGAATGTTGGAACCGTGACTTCACGTTGGCACCAGCTGGTCCTCTAGGAGATCCGAATGGATCAGAAAGCTCATGTAGTAATCTAATTGTCGTTACACGAGTGGTATCAACATTCTAATTGACAAAAGAACGTTTTATGTTGCTAAGTTGAAAGGGGAAATCTTTTTTGCGGCACGGCATACATTTTTATGCGCTACGCTTAAAGTATTTAGCCTAAGTAGTTTAACCCACTTACCAACGTATTAATTTTTACAAGAAGGAAATGCAAATTTATAAAATCCTGGGGCCATAGTGCTGGTCAATTTCATGACATGCAATTGGATAGGTACGAGGGCATTTCGATGTCACGGTGTCCGTTTCAAATTCATTTGCGAAATATGACGAAATCAGAGCCAATATCTGAATTTTTCAATTCTTACCATGGGTAATGTGGACACGATTTGTGTAGGTCGGTCTGAATGCATAAATTTCTTTCGTTTCCTTGTTTGTCTTCGTCGTCCTGGGAACTAGTTCTCAGGCCATAACTTTCAAAGCGCGGTAACCCTTTGAAACTTAGGCCACAACAAACAGCACAGCAATCAAAGCCAAACAGCGAACCAGGAGAGAATGAAATGATGACAAGCAAGGTAACGAAAGACATTCATTTAGGCCCACACAAATCTGTTCCACCTTTACCCACGAAACCTACGGGGAACAGCTCTTGCTGCCCACTTTTTTGGGGGAAGCAGGCAGTAGCGTGGCCAGGGGAGGGTATGAGAGGGCAAATGCCCCCCCACTTCCAATATTTCAGCTAAATTTGTAATTGAAAAGTGCAATAAAAATGTCTGGGTATACCTTTTTACCCTCCCAGTCTAAAAATTTTAGACTTTTGCCCCCCCCCACTATTTTTGGTCTAGCCCCGCCGCTGGAAGCAGGGTTGGTTGGTTGGTTGGAAGGTTGGAATAAAGCCAAACAAAGAAGCCATTTTCAGAGACTGTCCTTCTACGCGAGAAAGGGAGGAAGCTAATATGACTACTACTGTTCTTTTATCAATTAATGGGCCTAAGATTTTTGCATGTACTCATGACAACATGAAATAGAGTTGTTTTTCTCGTGCGAAGGTCAGGAGAGAATATAATTTTTAGAAAGCGGTGCATTTCTTGAAAGATTTACGAGTCGTTCCTTTAATACTAGGCGTAACTACTGTAGTCTTTAATACAGAATATCTTGTTCGTACTTCATCAAAATAAGTGTGTGAAAAACAAGTTCGCTTTTAGCTCTGGAGAACACAAATGTCAGAGAGATTTATAGGCTATAGGTGAATGTCAGTTTATGACGAAAATATCCGTTAATCTAACGAGAAATTGTTAATACCAGCTAATTAAATTGTCACCTTATATTGGTGTTTGGCCGTATCTGAACTCAGCGGTCAAAATATAGACCTATGTGTAAATATAGGCCTATATGTTCAATATTTGGACACCTCACGCAACCCATGGTGCCGAAAATAACTGTGCTTTCTAAAAAGTTGGCAGGTGAAACGAAACAGAGATTTCTGAAAGGTTTGGTTGACTGCTAGAAGTCATGAAGAAAATGCATGGGAGGAAGGACATTGTATGAGTGAATTCTTGAACATGCACTGCTGTTTGTCTTTTTGCCATCCTTTTCTGTGAAGGACCTTTGCTTGTTTTCCCCACGTACTTGATTAATGCGACCATGTGGAAATGATCCGTTCAGATTGAAAATGATCAAATGTTCTCTCGTTCGTCAGGCACGTGGTTGTTGCAAGAATAGCTCCTTCACAGAAGAGGACGGGGCAGAGAGAAAGACAGTCCATGTTTAATTAATTGATATGACGTCCCATCGCTCTATCTAGATGGATTTAATGAAAGATGTACTTGCAGAGTTAGAGTGTTTATTTTGCTGTTAGCAATAATATTTGAGCTGAAGAACGTCCTATCTTCCAGCACTTATCGATATCGATAGGCTCAACTCTGGACATCCGAAGCAAATTTTCTAAATTTTTTTTATTGATAGACGATGGAATAGAGAATTAACGCCCAGAACGATTTTATTTGTTGAGAATTTTTTGGGTTAAGCCTAAGGGCTGGCAAGTTTTAGAGGTGGTTCTCCACAAAGTAGCCCAACATTTCATATTTACAAGCTGTTTATAAGGGATGGTAAAAATAATTTGCGTAGTGGTGTCATGTGGATGTCAAGGACTAAATATATTGCCAAAAGATGGTGTTAGCTCGTTATAGAGCCTAGAAATAGTCACTTAAAGAGATCGGGGCGACAAATCATCGAGTCAGTGAGATTAAAACAGAGGTGCCTGAGCTACATATTGGAAAACCGATGATCTTATTGAGCTCATATTGAGTTGAGTCCTACACCTGTGCAGCAACAAAACAGGTAGCATCGAAGTTGAAAAGCCTCCTCCCTCCTCTGAGGGGCTCTGAGGTAAAACTGCCTTGAAGAGTTTCCACTTCGTCCCCAAAATGGTTTCTTTTCTATAATTCCACCGACCTTGTGGCTGGGAGGTAGCATTCAGCATTCTACAATCAGTTTGATTACTATTCGAAAAGTCCACCGGACCAAGGGCCACTAGTTGGTATAAATACTTTACGGTTACCTAGGGTTTGCTGAGAAAGAGAAAGACCTGTTTGCTTAAAAGTAGTTCGTTCACTGTTTGAAATTCGTTGCTTTTCAGTCTGCCTTAGATAAGTTTGACTACTGTTGCTTACTTAAGGAAATTTTATTTGCAAGGCTCCAATCTATGCTAAAGATAATAAAGTCTCCAGAGCCTCTCTTTGGAATATGTGGGTTTATAGCCAATTTCACTGTAAAATTTTCTTTATCTTCACTAAACAGATTCGCTTTCCCAGCAACTGAAACAACGTCTGTTTTGACCGAAGGTTTGTGTGAATGGGAGCTTTCATGAGTTCTGCCTGAGGTTACAATTTGGAATGAGATTACGAGATGAATTTGATATGATACTCTACTCTTCGGTATGAAAATCAGAACTAATTCACAATTCACAAAAGTAAGTTATGATAAGATGGGCAAAGATTTTAGACAATGAGTTCTTTTAAAAATAAAAAGAAGGACAAGACCTTCCTTGAATGTAGTTTAACCTTTATTCTTGAATGTGAAGGGCCGATGGTTTTGTGAAAACCGCTGCCAGTTTAACTACAACAATAACTCGAACTACTACCATAACTCGAACTCTCAAGGGAGACACAAAATTATACGAGTTACCCTGGTTACCAAGGGGTTCAATCAAGCTATCTAAAGGTATTCCTGTATTTAGGCCACCAAAGCTATGGGAAGGAAAATATTGAAGTCTGTCTCAAATTAGGTGTCACATGAGATTTGCGATAACTCCAAAATACGCATGCAAAGCTCTTCAATTGTTTTTATTCGCGGGCATTTTCACAAAGTTGAATTTCTTCGAGTTATTCTTCGAGAATGATCTAAAATTTAAAAAACTGCCTACACAAGTCCTGTACCTAAGTTTCTTATAAAAAAACGAGTGTATCATATCTCCTGTTGAATGACCTACGGCTACGCTGGCAAAACGCAGAAGGATTTTTAAAATGGGATTTACGTTTATCGACCAAAAATAAGATTTACAAGGGAATTGAATTGTTTTTATTTTCACATTTGGCGCCCATCAACAACTGCAAGTAGAAAGCAGAGACTAAGACAAGTGGCGAGAAGAGTTCTGTCGGCAAGCAAACCGCATTCAAAACCTTGTTGACATCATCAGAGACGCTTTTTCTTTGAGGTTGGTGCCTGGTTTGGCCTGCACAATATTTAAAAGCCAAGGGGGTGTGTCAACCTAACAGTTTCTTGTATGAAATGCGAACGAAAGCCTTGAAACTTGAGCAAAGAGAACGTCCTTTTGAGTTCTACTTTAACGGGCAAAGACCCCATTTGCAGTTCCTCGTTAGCTGATTGGCTTATCCGTGGGAGATTTTTGGAGGTGTGTCTCAGCAATCAGCCAATCGAAGCTTTGAAACTTATGCACTGTTCCAAACTAGGGGCTGTTAATCCTTGATAGATCTTTCCAATTTCGAAGTGTTCTTAGTCAAAGGGTGTATCAGTCTTTCGAAATATCGTACGAGATTTTTAAAACAATTGGATTTTTCGGGACTTTTAAAGAGATATTTTTTTCAAACTTTAAGATTTTACCAAAGACGTACATGATTTTTTGGAGTGATATGCCCCTCGATTCTAGTAGTTCTTGGACCAGCTTCAATTAAAAATGCTCGATTGCTTAGTGTATCAATAGATATTACCACCTTAGCCCCTGCCAAGTGCATGAGATATTTTGGAAACCACTAAAGAGTTCTTGTGTCCGATTTCTCAAAGTAGTCCACGGCCAAGATTACAACTCATTGTCCGTCAGTTCCTCTGCAAGATTTGATACATGCAGGCAAGATTACAACTGATTGTCCTTCAGTTCCTCTGCAAGATTTGATACATGCAGGCAAGCATTATATTTGCAGTGCGAGAGGAAACTCGGGATTAACTAAAGAAATAATATGAACCACGCAAATCTTTTTTCCAAGCTCTTTGGGAAAAATGTGACCCCATACTAATTCGCGGTCGAGTATGTGTTTGATTTTGCGATCACACCCCCAGGTATAATTTTGTGAATAGACAGACCCACTGTTGTCCAACCTAGCTAAACATCGCGTTATTATTCCAAATTCTAATCAGTTTTATTGAAATAAATATGTTTGTTTGGTCGAAGAAAAAATAACGATCATTCAAAACAACTCTGTATAAATTCGAATTTCCAGGTTTTCAGAGATCTTTGTAAACAACTGAAAAATATTCCGTATTTCCAATGTTTCAAAGGACCAGAACAGAACTGAATGCTTTTCAAAAATGTCTCTTACTTTAGAACTCAAAAGATTTAAACCACCAAAAAACCCGATGTTTTCTTGTAGATTATTTCAATGCCTCAAATATTCTAAACATTTGACCAGTCAGATTTCATCAAATTTCAAATGAAAACACTACTTATTTTATTTCATCGATCGGTCTCAGAATTCTTTAAAAATACTCTTGTGATTAAATACTCTATATCATAAATTGTGAAACACAAGTTGATACATTTGAGCCTAATCACTACTACAGCACCCACAAAATTTTGCGAACAGATCGTTACAGCTGCTCTAGTAGAATTGATAAAAATTCTTGGAAAATTGAGGACTTCCTTTGCGATTTCGAATGCGGAAGCCCCCGGCCCAGATCACTGTACTACTGCGGGATTCAATCTAATTTTAGCATAAAAAAAATTTGTCTGCATACACAGAGTTGAGGTTTCATGTTGGGTGAATTTTTTGTTAGAGAATTTGCATGGGAACTTTTAAATTTCAAACTGTAAAATTTTTGAAGTTTTTGGTGACAGGTTTACAATGCAAATACAAATAAAAATCGACAGAAATATGACAATGTTTGCTAATATCGAATGTCTATTTGCTGCTGAGAAAAATTCTCATGAATAGACAGATATCCAGTCAGTAAATTGTTAAACAGAGAGGGAAAATAAGGTCGATAAAAATACGAATAAAACACTCACCGATCATTGAATTGTATTTGAAACAGGAACACATCTGTAAAATATTGAACATCACAGCAAGAAATTTCAAAATATACGTTTTATGGCATCTTTGATAAGCCATATTTGAAGTAAGTAGTGTGACACTTATAATTCCAGTGATACAAAGCTGAACAGATACACAGATCAAACGATCGATTTCTCCTTCATGAACCTGTTTCTGTAAGCTCCACACGCGATTGTCCTATTTGCGGTAATTTCCTCCTTTTTATAGGCGCGATTTATGAAAACAAAAAGAAATTTCCTGCCAATAGGGCTTTTCATTATCGCCCGGCCTGTTCACGTGCCGCTCGCAATTTTTATGAATGAAGAATAAGAAAGCGTCCTAAGATCAAAGCTCCCCCCGTCTGATTCGTATTAGCTGTAAACCGCACACTACCCCCGTGAATTGTGATCTTATGACCCCCGTCTTAATACAATATAACGTCACGTGACTGCGGCTAAATTAGGATTTTCGCGGTTATTCACGCTGACTGCTTGGCAAGGGATAATTTTCCTTCACAACATATTATTTTTAGGCTCCACGAAACTAGAACTGCTAGAGTTCTTTTAGAGAGCTGTAAAAGGGCAAATAGGGTGTCATCAGTGTTCTTTATTTTGACCGATTTTGACTGGGAAAGTATCCAAAATTCTCAAAATTTTTGGTCGAAATTTGACTCAATATGTTTTTTGGTGTTGATTGACAGGCTTTTCGACAGCCTTGTTGCTAAATAAGGGACTTTTTCTTGAGGATCAGTGTAAGGGGAGGTGGTGTCCAGGAAGCCTTAAATTATTATGTTTGAAGGCATATATTATGTTTTTGCTAAATTTGCAAGGAAAACGGAAGTGTCACGGTATATTCTTCTGAAAAGACTTCTGAAGGTTGAGAATGGTTTTTACGCCTTTAGATACAGTTGTCCATACTAATATAAATTTCAGTTCACGCAAACGAATCGATGGATTTGGACATATCTACCTTTTAAAGGGACTATAAGCATATAGAAATGGCTCAAGCCATTTGCGGTCAAATTCTAACCAATCAGATATCAGTGCTTCCTGTTTACGCAGACCAGTTACCCAAATATGGTTCGGCACGTGTCACGGCCTATTGTCTTTGCACGGCTATTTTTATCAAAGTCTTATATATGCTTAGATTCCCTTTAATAGCTACATATTTAGTTTAGTCACAGAAGTCACTAGTCCTGTCCCTGGTTTTGAATTTGATTTACAATAGTTGAAAAGTTGCCTCAAAGATCCTCTAACTATTGGATGCAAATGTAACTCATACTTAAATGGAAAGTGGAAAGTACGTTTTTTACGTATGACGTGTGCCGTTTTTACCGTAGATGACAGCATTGTCCTTTCCTGCATCAAGCGTTGAAGAGTAACAGACAACAGTCATTCAAATTAATCACCGAAATTGCCCATCCTTTCCTTACAAACTAGATACTGTGTACTAATGGCAAAATGTCTTTCTTGGAATAAAAGAGAGGCCACGAGAGACTGACCTGCAGAATCATCCATGAACGGACAGAACGGAAAGAAAATTTGAAATTTGCATCTCATTCTTGCAACTGAAGTATGCCTTTTGTGACAAATCTGTCCTTCCCTGCAGAAAGCTGTCAAGTGTAACAGTTTGAAATTACCAATTGAAATTAATCATTGAAATCACCCAACCTCACAGATTGGATACTTTGTACAAAATGTCTTCAAAAGAGAGGCCAAGAGAGCAACAGCGAATTTGAAAACATGAGTTATTTTGAGATCATTTTAATTAAATTTAGCCACTACAAAGGTAACCTTATTTTAGCAGAAACAGAAAACAAATAACAAAGAATTTATTACTTCAACATTATCCAAACCTTTTGGGTGAAGACAATGAGTTGAGTTTCATTTGCTTTCTTTAACAAGACCTTTGCCTTCATAAACAATCATTTTCTTGCAAATTCTACCGTTTTTACTCGATAGTTAAGATTTTGCTATGGTTTTTATTTTTTTCAAAAGATAGCATGAATTCATTTCAAAAACAGAAATCCCCAGTAATTTTGAAAACAAATAACAATCTGAACAGTATATAAGAAAGAATGGCTTGCAGAAAATAGGTAGATCATTTGAATCCAAGAACGTAAGAATCTGAAGCATGACGCAGATGTGAGAATCGAAAGCCTCTTTAAAAGTTTGATCATTCTTTCCACCCATAAGCTTCATCCTCCTTTCCATCCAACAAATACTGCCTTGACGTGCAAAAGACTCTTTTCATCTCCAAGACCTTTTGTCTTCTAGAAGACTAGAAGCTATATTTACTCCTGTGATTCTCTTTAGATGCTCTGTTCAAATCCTGGGTGTGCCCGTCTTCTTTCTTACTGCAATAAACGCTCGAAGAAAGTAGCTGGACCGTTGGACGACACCCAAAATGGTCAAAACAAGTAATTCTTGCATCCTTGCATGATATCATTGATTATCTTTAAATAGAATTCGCAAGTTTGGTTTGGTTATGACTAGGTGCACTGTTTTAATTGTGAATAGATAGGAAGGCACTTTTGATGCTCTTGATCCTATAAAAGAAATGGCTTACCAAAGAACGTAAAGAAGGTTGTGAAAATGTCAAAAAGGCTTGAAAAAAACTTCTGTCATACTGTAAACAAACTAAGATTTTTACAGTAAATCCTACCCTGAATCAGAGTATTTTTAGTAAATTTTTGAGGAAAAAGAATCTTTTCTTTTTTCTCTTTTTTTGTTTCTTTCTTTCTTTTTTATTTATTTTTTTTTTCAAAAATCTACTAAATTACTCTGATCCAGGGTAAGTAAATCCATGTCCATTTCTCAGATGTTGCCAAAATTTATATCTTATCATCGCCAAAAAAATCATTTCATTTCGTGATGCTTTGGTCTCAGGATCTTACAAGACGACTTGGGCAAGTCCAGTCTCAGGAGAGAGGAGAAGACAAACTTATCCCATGGGTAGTTAGACACCGCAGTTGTACTTTACATTGCCTTCATGATAAGAGTGGTTTCCTTCTATCCTTGTGTCACTTCTATTACTTGTGTCGTCTATCCTTGTGTTACATTGCCTTCATGATAAGAGTGGTTTCCTTCTATCCTTGTGTCAGCCGCCATTTTGAAAGTTCTGTTGGGGGCAACCTCGTTCCCAGGCCCCAAACAGTCTTCTCGAAATCCCAACCGTCGACCGATCTCGAATTAGCCTAATGAGTACAAGGGTCAATGAAATTTCTGGCAAAATTAATAATCCTGCAAGGGAAATGTCATGTCTTTCGTTATCAAACTCTTAAAATATTACAGCACTAAAGATGAAGATCATGAATGTCTCCACACCTTGCCCTGATTATCGAAGTTTTTCTCGCCAAATAGCCCATCATGAGGACTCTTCTCTTTCTCATTTTAGGGTGGTTTCTCCAAAAAGAGGCGTTTTCCGACGTTCTGAAGGGCGTGGCCACAAAAAAATTTCCGTGGCAAGACCCCGGACCCCCAATATTTGCTCGCTTCGCTAGTGACAAGTCTAAAAATTCAAAATTCTTATGATTTTTATGAGAGAAGACAGGAACGTGAAACCCCTAAGCCGCCTTCGTCTTACAATGCAAGTGTTTGGAAATATCAAATAATGGTGTGGCTACCTACAGCTATAAACTTGAATATCAAAAAGTAACAAGTCTACAAATTCAAAATTCAATATCGTAAACAGAAAGCTAGGCAAGATATAAGAAAGACAAGCAAATTTTCTGCCCGCCTACTAAGATTTTCATGTTTATAAGAGTGAAAAATATTTAGCATAAATTCCAATGTACCTTGTATCAAGAGCTTGAATATTAAACATTAAACACAGAAGGTTAGACTCGGTTAAATTAGATCCTTCACAACAAACTTAACACTGAAAGGAAACAGTTGACAGGGAATCTTTGTTTTCGACTATGTTGATGATATGTTTATAAGGGCCTAAAAGTGTGGTTGATTGTCACTTCGCTGCTACTATCAATAGCTGCAGAGATCTTGGACTATTTATCTTACAGTTTAGTTAAACTTGTCTCAGTGTTATATGGATCTAAACTTTTTTGATTTATTGTTTTTCATTAGTCTAGTCGCAGAAAGCCACATTTGCTGCCTTGTAGCCCCGGATTGCATTGAGTACTAGTGCTTCAAATCAATAACAAGAAATATCGAAAATCGAAATTAGTCATGCCCAGGTTCGTCCTCGCCTTTCTCTTCTTTTGCAACCTCGTTCCCAGGGTGTTCTTACGTCATACGCTTATCATGAAGCCGAATTAACACCCTGGTACGCATTGCACAAATTCGCCCAGAGTAAGGGCGGATTAGCAGCCATTATGGATTTGTGGTAGTTACACTGCAATGATTGTTGCTTAGTAACTAAATTAATGTTCTTTTATTTAAATAATTAAGAAATTTTCGAAAATTAATTTGTGTTTGCCATTGTTTTCGAACAACCAATCAAATTGCCGAAAAGCGACTTGTATCCCAGAGTAGAGCAACGAGCAGAGTAGAGCTCACTCTGGGGACGAGATTGCTTCTTTTATCATTTCAAGGTTTTGCTCCAAAGCTGCCTTTAGATTCGTTATAGAGATACAGTCTACCCCTTTTGTAGAGTAACTTCAAAGAATTCTCTAGGAATTTGTAATAATTCTCCATGAAGGATTTCGAAAATATAGATAATTTGCTTCATGTTTCGCATTCGCTTCATCAGAAATAACCTTTTGCAATCATTTGGGACCTACCTATAAACCTAAAGATTGATAATTCTCCAAATGCAGATAGGAATGGTTCAGATGTATGAAAGAAATAATTCATTCTTGAGTTAATAGAATTCTTGCTAAAAGAGCAAAGAATTCTTGCTTACTCAGAAAGATCTGTTGCACAACAAGAATTCTTGAAACAAGACGAGAAGAAATTGCGCAAAAGGCTGCTCTGGAGGAGCTCTTGGGCCTGTTAGGAATTTCTTAGGAGACCACCTTTGTTCTATTAGTTTTCAGTTCATTTGCCAAATTGTTTATTGTTTTTCTTCGAAGCTAGGATTTGAAATTAGTTTGATCTTTTTGAGTTATTTTTCTCTATGGATGTTTTTCAAGGTGGTCATGTCCTTGATTACTGTAATCAAGTTATCCCCTGTTAAAATGACCTTTCCCTTTCTAGAATTGCTACAAAATGTATCTAATAAACAATATTTACCTCAGACCAGCTTAATCTCTGCGGGCCTAGCAACCAACTTGTTCTCTTTGTTTGATAATATCTTCATGTGGAAATGTAACAATTTTAGAAATTCTTCATTAAATTTTTGGTTCATGTCAGGCTAATGATAATCATCTTATTAATCTCACTGGCCAACTTTGCCTAGATTCTTATCGAGATTTGAATACTGGATGACACCCACTGAATCGTAAGTTGTTTTCCTTTCCAAAAACTCAATAATTGGGATTGTTCTATTATGTACTTTTACGTCGTCAAATTTTGAATATGTGTGTCACTTACAGTAAGCCTGACACTTTGCAAGACTTACAGCTTAGTTCTTCGTTTCCCTGTGTTCTTTTGGCTCTTGAGTTCATGTCAACTGCAGAAAAACAGCAGCTCAAGTATTGCAGTTTCTAGATTTGCTTGCGATATGGCCCGTAATACGATCAATAAAACAAAATTTAAATTGCTATTCTATTTTCATTGATGGACTGAAGGGTGTCTCAAAAAAGTGTACCTCATTTGTGCGGCTGCTGTGAAGGAGCTGTAACTTCAATTGTACCATTTATGATACAGTTGCACAAGATATGCTTCAACTTAGAATTTGGGATCTTGTTTGAATCAATCTTAAGTGTAGCAGAAGAAAATAGAAAATTAGAACAGCCTTTCCTCTGTTTTCCAACAATGTCAAAATCAAGTAAATATTACAGGAATGGCTTTAGCGTTGTATTCGAATTTTTCTACATTCGAAAAGGGGTTTAATAGTGTTGTGTATTTATAACACAACATACAACACTGTTAAAACTTTTTCAAATCTTCAAGTAATTCAAATATAGTGAAAGAATTCAAATATAATTCAAATATGCCGTTCTATGAACTAAACCGTGAGTTGCCTGAAGGTTTCTTTCATTGTTTCAGAATTCGAAACGAAATATTCTTGGAAATTACGATAATTTACGATTTTCACAACCGCAAAACTGTTTAAAACACAAAAAGCGCTGTAATTCTGAAAATAATCAAGATATGAAAAAGTTCCAATGAACAATTATAGCAAAGTACATGAAGTTCTTTTCAAGCCATTAAAAAACGAAAGATTAATTAACCAATCGCACAATTTTTTTAAAGGATTTAATGCTTATGCTGACCTATCGTACGTAGAAATTAGTGTATTTAGATCATATAGTTTGGTAAAGTTTGGTATCGTTTACTATCAAATATAACAAACCTTTTCTGTTTGTTTAGAATGTTCCAAACGTCTGTGTCACCTTTAATTAAAGATAGGTTATAGGCTCAAAGAAAAATGCTTTTTTCATTTGCCTAATTTTCTTTCCCGTATATCAACTTGAATTTTGATGCAATCTCCATGAAAATCGAGTGGAAACTGACCGAGTTCTGAGCTTTCAAAGACCAAATTTGTCTTCTCTGTTACGAATAATTTCGTTCAAGTTCGATATTGTTAGTTCGACAACAACATCGTATCGCATTTGCGAAAATGTGGCCTAAACTTGGATGGTTCGGAAAAACTTTATTTTGAACATAAATTCTAAATTTAATCAACCTGTTCTCGAATTTTCGTTGGAATAAATAAAATTTATGACATTATTCAGTGATTTTTTGTTAGTAGATCAAATTTGATCCGAACTTTGATGCTGAAAATATCGATTTTCTTTCACTTACATTCAATCATAACATATTCGAGATTTGAACAACAAACTTGAAGTACTGTCCTTTAATTTCTAACCCTACCTCAATTCGTGTATATTTCATTCCCAAGAATGTCAAACTTCAAAAGAAATTATTTTATTTTTAGTCAAGATTTTAGCCAAGAAGAAAACAAGTCTTCGTGAACAATTTTGTAAGATTTTAGACTCCGACACTTCGTTGTATTGTAACGATACTTCGTTGTGACCATGTTCATTTCTTTGTTATTCAGAAGTTGTTATCGACCTCAGAAATGTACAAAATGGCGAGATCTTTATTGAACTAAAATATTGACATGTTCAGGTTTATTTTTCCACATCCGAAATTTCGTCAAATTACTGTAAGAATTTTTCAAGAAAGCAGTCCATTTCCTTATTATTCTTTCGTGTTTTCAATCTTTGATTAGGTTTTTTATGTCTAATTCATGAATTAAGTTGTTTTTATTTCTACGCTCGTGGGTTCATTAAATTAAGATAAATTTTAATTCATCAAAATTTGTGGTTTTCTCAGTGTTTTTATTTAAGCCAACAACAAACCAACTCGGCGCGATGTGGGCCACGAGCCTTAACAGAAAAAGACATTTTTGAAATTGGTTAAAAAGCTTCGGTTGATCAATTGGCAACCATATTTTCTTTAAATGTATTTTGAGTATTTCTTCTATGAATTATAATATATTACATTTCATAAATATATCGGGTCTATTTCTCTTAGATCGTTATTACTTCATTGGGACTTCATTTGAATCGATATTAAATCCAATTGATTTGAAAATCAAATAGAAATTGTTATTTATGGAACTGAATGAAATCCAGACTGACAAAAATATAAATACTTGTTCTCTGAGTGATGTTGCCAAGTTTCCTAGCCAAAGATCAACACGACAGGATTTCCATGTCTAAGTAAGAACCAATGAGATTGCAGATCAAGCCCTGTCCAAAGTTTCCCTGTACAAGACTGGGCATCGATGTAGGATGTGATGTTGGATACACTCATTTATTTATAAGAAACTTGGCTCTGAACTTTGAAGTACGGTTCTTAATTTTGGACCCAGTAAAAGTTTCTTTAGAGTTTCTTGATATATAATTTTATATTATTTGGGTTGGTATTATACTTTTTATATTAAAAAACACTTTGCAACTCATAACAAAAATTAAAAATGTCTCAGTTCGAATTGGCCTCTGATCGCTTCTGGTAGAGTTATTTTCTGAACGAGGCTACTACAGTTTCTCATAAGCAGTTTCTTATAACAAAATGAGTGTATGTGCATTTGTCACTCCTGAAAAGTTGTCCAGTGATGTCCAATCTTTTGTTTTAAGTGTGTATGTATGTATATATTTATTTAAACTGGGTAACATTTTACAATTGGTAAATTGGTATAAATAGTGGTCCAGCACTCTCCTTCGCAGAGGCTGTATTACCGGAGGACGGATGAAATACACGTTCTGCTCGTTTGCAAACAACAGCCTCTGCGACGGAGAGTGGTGGTCCAGCGTTAATACCCTAAGCTGTTGAATTCAATGTCGAAGTTCCAAGCTCGTCAACTCATTGACACTCAAAAAAGATTATTTAAGCTTCACTCTTAATTTTGAATGATTCGTTCTGAAACGAGCAATAAGATAAAAGCATCACCATCCAGATTTTGACACCATAGATTGTATTTTCTTTCAAGTAATTTTGTCTGACAGCAATATCTTAACAGCACACATACGCTGAGGCCAGTGAGACCTCAACAACTCTTTCTTGCATATGATGATTACATGTCGACGCATGTTCAAAGTGGGGAAAGGGGGGAGGAGGTCAAAGTATTAAAGCCTGTGCTCCTGCTCTGCACGAGCAACTATGGGAAATGGGACACTGTATGAGTCAATTGAACAGCACTGTTGTTTCTCTTCTTGTTTCCCAAGCATGTGAAGGCAATATTCCCCATATAACCTGGCTGATGTGACCACAAGAGATTATACCAGCATCAGTCAGGCACGTGGTGGTATTACGAATGGCGCCTTCGAAGGATGTCCACAAGGAGAGAAACAGCACTGGATGTGGAATTCACTCATGAAGTGTCCCATTAAAAAAGGAGCAGCATTATTCGTTCTTTTGGTCTTTTCCACCATCAGTCAGGCACGTGGTATCATTATGAATGCCGTCTTCGAAGGAGGGCCCAAGGAGAAAACAACAATAGATGTTCCATTCTTTCACAGAGTGTCCTATTTCATATGGAACAATATTGTTTGTTCATTGATCTCTGTCCAGCATCATTCAGGCACGTGGTGATATAACAAATACTGCCTTCGCAGGAGAAGTACACAGATAGAAACAACAGTATATGTTTGATTCACTCATGAAATCCTGTTGCATTTAGAGCAACATTATGTGTTCTTTTGGTCTCTTTTTCAACATCAATCAGGCACGTGGTGGCACAAATAATAGTGCCTGCGAGGGAAGATAACACGGAGAGAAACAAAAGTCTATTTCCAATTCTCTCAAAGTGCCCTTATTGCACTTTGAGCAACATTATTTGTTCTTTGGGTCTCTTTCCAACGTCATTCAGGCACGTGGTGATATAAACGAATGGCGACAAGGAACTTTTTCCAAGATGCATTGCGTTCAATTTACGAATCGTCGACAATGTTATAGGGATCCGATTAATAAGCGTAATGCATCCTGTTAAAAATAATCGTCTATTCACTTATAAGGTGTCCTATTGCATCAATATTGTTTGTTCTGTCGGTGTCTTTTTGGTTCATGATTTCATGTCACAAATGTTCTTTTGGTGTAATCACATGCTATTTGCTTTGGACTGGAAACATTCCAAGGTCAAAAACCACAACACGATGTGGGTTCAATCCAATATTAAAGGCACGCTGCTTTGCTGTTCTTAGTTGAAAACAATGTGATCGTGCCAATTCGGCCAATTCATGTTTAAATTTAGCTTGACACTATTAAAGTAATCTTTGTATCTTTGCAATAAATACTTAACTTGCTGTCAAGCAAGTCGAGTTTTCCAATTAATCAAGGTCACATCAAAGAATCTTAGGAATCCTCAATACTTTGGATGCGACAAACATTTTTACACCGGGGGATATCTTTCTCCTTCAAAAGCACAGTGACTGTTGGAAGTTTATTTATGAACACGAAATATATTTGTGAAAGAAGTAGCATTCACGATTGCTAAGCAACAACTGATTTCGAATATGAGGCTAGCTAAAAATGTTGAGTAACGTCTTCGTTTTGTTGGTTCCCCTGAAAATTTAATACAATTTTTGCATTCAGAGATCTGTCTTCTTCCGTATCAGAAGAGTAAACAAAAATATCCTCATGAAAAATTTACAAATGATGACTTTCTTCTTCAAATCCCTACATTTGACTACACTTCAAACTTGTTTGTAAAATATCAATGAAAATGTCAATGATTTGATGACTTAGATTTTTAGCTATTTTCCTCCAGATATGACGATAAAGCAACTGACCACAACACGAAATTCATCTTGAAATTTGCGCTAAATTGCTTCATGTAGATCATTTTATTCTGCTGTTTCTGGGGTGAAGCTGAAGATGAAGTTGCGGCTTTTAACGCCAAGCGCTGGGATCGCATCAGTAAAGAAGACCTAATCGAGTCTGCGACCTCTTGTCACAACGCCCAAGTGATGGGACTCGAATCTCGTCGGCCTGGCTGCTCTGGCTCCAAAGTCAGAGGACTACACCACTGCGCCACAAGGCCCCAAAACACGTAAACGAATTGATTTCTCAAATTGATTGTGATGTCATGACGTCAAATAAAATCAATCCAGTCTCATGAGTTTCATTTCAGTGCAAGATGCCTAAGTCATCNGTCACATCAAAGAATCTTAGGAATCCTCAATACTTTGGATGCGACAAACATTTTTACACCGGGGGATATCTTTCTCCTTCAAAAGCACAGTGACTGTTGGAAGTTTATTTATGAACACGAAATATATTTGTGAAAGAAGTAGCATTCACGATTGCTAAGCAACAACTGATTTCGAATATGAGGCTAGCTAAAAATGTTGAGTAACGTCTTCGTTTTGTTGGTTCCCCTGAAAATTTAATACAATTTTTGCATTCAGAGATCTGTCTTCTTCCGTATCAGAAGGGTAAACAAAAATATCCTCATGAAAAATTTACAAATGATAACTTTCTTCTTACAGAAAAATCCCTACATTTGACTACACTTCAAACTTGTTTGTAAAATATCAATGAAAATGTCAATGATTTGATGACTTAGATTTTTAGCTATTTTCCTCCAGATATGACGATAAAGCAACTAACTGATCACAACACGAAATTCATCTTGAAATTTGCGCTAAATTGCTTCATGTAGATCATTTTATTCTGCTTTTTCTGGGGTGAAGCTGAAGATGAAGTTGCGGCTTTTAACGCCAAGCGCTGGGATCGCATCAGTAAAGAAGACCTAATCGAGTCTGCGACCTCTTGTCACAACGCCCAAGTGATGGGACTCGAATCTCGTCGGCCTGGCTGCTCTGGCTCCAAAGTCAGAGGCGTCAGAGGACTACACCACTGCGCCACAAGGCCCCAAAACACGTAAACGAATTGATTTCTCAAATTGATTGTGATGTCATGACGTCAAATAAAATCAATCCAGTCTCATGAGTTTCATTTCAGTGCAAGATGCCTAAGTCTCGCAGGTTTTTCATGTTTCTGACCGCTAAGAGGGAGATCCTGAAAACATTAGCCAGACTGGATTTTGGTGACAAAGTGACTGATGGTAATTGCTGCAGTATTCTTGGAATATTCTTCACTTTACATCAGCAAGGAAAGGTTGCTTCTCGGATAAATTGGAGTCAAACAGTTACAGAAAGCACTGTTTGTGAAGAAGCTCGTTGGGTGCTTCATTATCAGGAAACAGAATACCAAGGTATGTGAATAATTTACTAAAGAGCTCTCATCAATCGCTTAGAATTTGAGAAAAATAAGATCGATTTTAACAGCAAATTTTCATATCTGAATGTTGGCCACCAAAGCAAAATAAAGATAGATTTCATAACAATAGCATCCGTTGCTGCGAAGGAATATTACGCCAGATTAATCAGGCTGCAAAAGTAGAAAAGTAATGATGGCTTCCTCACTCGTACTGCATGCGAAAAGGGATTGTTGGGAAAGAACAAAGGGTACCGGGCAAAAAAATGTATAGACGTTTGAAAGCCTGTAGCTGTCAAACCATTATTCAGATTACTTTAAAGTGATAATTCCTGTGTAGCTAACATGTCAACTTACATAAGAAAATTTATTGTGTTAACATTGGTCGTATTGTTCTCAAATTAAAGGCGACTTTATATAAATGCTTCATCTCAAAATTCATTTTGGCGCAGTGGTGTAATCCTCTGACTTTGCAGCCAGAACAGTCAGGCCGACAGAGTTCGATCCCAGGTAGAGCCCCACTACTTGAGCGTCATGACAAGGGGTTGTGGACTCGATTAGGTCTTCTCTACTTCTGCGATCCCAGCGCTTGGCGCTAAAAGCCGCAACTTTACCTTCACCTTCAACTTAAAACAGGTCTAAATTCCTTGATCAAATTTGCAAGCAACCGCCTCATGATAATAGAAAATAGACAGAAAGGCAAAGTGACTCAATAAGTTCCCAGTAAATGTTTGAGCAACGAGATAGAAGGATATAATCCAGAGCTTTAAAAATCTAAGAAAACCACAAGAATCGGTAGCAAAAATGGCCTAAAATATGCAATATGCATCCAATGCTGAGCTTGTTAGCCAGTTTCTTAAATCTTAGGCCATTCTTGCTACCAAAAGTTTCTTATGAGTTTCTTAGATATTTAAAGCTCTGGGTATAGAATTGATTTATTTTTGTTAAAAGGGCTAACAGCATTACAGAAATCCCATTCAAAACTCCCCAAATCAAAAGGATCATCAATACTTCCTTCGGTACTTCATGGCGGTTAGAAACCTTTAGAAGAAACGTATTCTTTGGAAATTTTCATGCGATAACACATATCTTTGAAACCATTTGAAAAAGCAGTGGTTTGCGCAATGCGCTACGAAATTCTGTAATCAGGGGATATCGTACTTGCAACATCAGTAGGCTGTAAGCCTAAAGCCAGTATGCCCATGGCCGCTAGTTTCCACCCGCACGATTTAACCCGCGTTTTATTAACCTGTATGCCTGCGTTTTACACTAGCCGAGAATTAACAGCCTAATTTGTGTGTTAACAGGTCCCATTAAATCACTCTTCTCGATCGCATTCTCCTGGTGATTTCTATGTTTGATAGCCTGATTGAGAGACGCTACTTCATTAGCACAATCTTTGGCATAATTGTCGTCATAACAAACCTCACACTAATTTTCAACCTTTCAAATATTTCGTGATTTAAAAGTGAAAATTTCAGTTTGGCTAATTTTTGTACGATTGAAATCTCGGATGATTTTGCGAACAGCCACCTTCTTTGTTTGAAATATTTAAAAATTTATGATAACTATGCAATTTTCAAAGTTGAAAGTATTGCAAAGAATACAATCAAATTCAACGAATATAAATATTTTGACAGAACTGATTAACAATTTATGACTTAATTTCAGACTTATCTAAAATGTTTAACTCAACTTGTATCCACAGTTTTTGCCACCAGAATCTCATTAAGCGAGCTTCTCTTCGGGTGGCCATAAAAATAACACATGGAATTGTAATGCTAAGGATTTGTGTTTACAGCTCATAGCATGCTCCACGAACTGGTACCAGAACAGCAGGAATTAAAGTGATTTACTGTCTTTGCGGTGTACTAGGTGAGTGAACGTTTCTACCGTAGACCCAAAAACATAAGAGCAAATTTACCAAGACTCGAAAGAAACGCCAAATTTCAGAAACCCAAAAAATAACGTAAGAGGATTCTGTGATAAAGAAGGCAACACTTTTGCTTTTCGTCTAAAAAATATGATGCTCTTATCAGTTTCTGTTTCTTCTCTATGATATGAATAATATCTTTTTCCATTAACAACGTCATTGTTGAAATTTCCCAGATCTGTGTCCACATCCGCCATTTTGCCAACCATAGTCGTCAAGGCAACTATTGTGTGGAAAGTGATTCGTGTGATCAATCTCAGATTGTTACATCACATTACGTCTTGTTTTGTTTCGTTCTGTTTTGTTACATGGTTACATATTTATGATGCAGACAAGAATGATATTTCGTGGGATAAAACGCCTTCTTCTATCAAAACATAATACCAAATTCTTTTCTCAACTGTGAAAGCATTATTTCGCAACTATATATTTTTCTCTATGTTTACCACAAGTCAGTTTCTTCAATGCAACAAGATTCTGTGGTAGGTAAATTCACCGTTCTCGGGTTGTTTTGCAGCGATTATTGACATTTTAAACACTCTGCTTTCATAAGACTGTCTTCTTGTAATGGGAATGCTTGCTAAGATATTTGTCAGCAAAATCTGCAGAAAAATTCTGAGGCTGAAGAAATGAGAATTAACTGAGGGTCCTGAAAGAGTGTCCTGAATCCCATTTTCCCAGTAAAATTTCACGGCGAATCGCAGTCATGTTTTCGTATGCAGTCTTAATCCTATTCCCAGCCTATCGTTTTTGCCTTTGATATCCCAATCCCAGTTCATCAAATCCCAATCCCAACGCAAAAATCCCATTCCAATTTTAGGCAAATCCCATATCCCATTTTACCCAAGTCGATACGTTTTTTCAACTCACCCTGTATGATAACAGCCTCGTGCTCAGTAATAATGATAATAATCAGATGTAAATTTTATTAACACGTTTAAGATTTAACAATTTTTACGAACACAGCTGTATTTAACAATCTAATACGAAAGAAAGAGAGAATAAGACAACCACAATTTGAAAACGGCAGAATTTGAAAACCGAACTCTGACCGGCACGAGTTGAAAACGGCGTCATGTGAACACTCAAAAAACTGTGAAAACGGAACATTTTCGACGCTTTTGGAACGAGCCTGACTGATTCTTTAGTCCTAGATAAATGTTATTTGTCTTTAAAATCCAGCCTTGTTGCAGAGCTTGCAAAACAGATTGGTAACATCGAACTCTCTATCCTTTTGGAAATGTGACGGTATTGTGTGAACACTAGCCAAAATTTTGATGAAAAATGAAAGTTATCATGGAAAAGAGCGATAATAAAAATTCAAAGATGTCGAAAAAGAAGCCAAACGGCTGCAAAATCTTTAATAAAATACACATAAATTTCAATCACAAAATCCAAGCGAAAAAAACGAGAACATAAAGAATGCATTCATTTGAAATTAGCCAATCAGATAGCCTGCAAAAGTCTTGCAATATCTCCTTATATGGTTCTCATTGCTGTTTGAAAATGAAAATATGGTATGCTGTTTCCTTTGTAGGACAAGGAAGTCCTCACTCTTGATGTTTGATGTGATTGTTGATGAAAGTTGTTCATTGACGTAACAAAACTTACGAATTGCGAAAAAAATGTAATGAGAAAGCTCTAGGTAAGTGACCCCATAAATTACGTCACGTGATCAAGTTCAAGATTTCAAGATTCATTATCAAGTGATCAAATGATTGTTTGATTGATCAAATAATTGTTTGAAAACATGATTGCTTGATTGATTGATATCATCAACGCAAGTTATTGATTAGTATTGCGTCACGTGAGTAAGTGATTGTATAATCACACCACGTGACGCAATCAAATCAAATCAAATTTCAT
>REGM01000009.1:2411003-2477009 GCA_004194415.1 Aurelia aurita | reverse complement strand
CAAAAAACTGTGAAAACGGAATCTTTTCGATGCTTTTGGAACGAGTCTGATCGATTCTTTAGGCCTTGATAAATTTGATTTGTCTTCAAAATCCAGCCTTGTTGCAGAGCTTGCAAAACAGATTGGTAACATCGAACCCCCATCGAACTCTCTATCCTTTTCGAAATGTGACGGTATTGTGTGAACAATAGCAACTTTTTGATGAAAAATAAAAGTTATTATGGAGAAGAGCGATAATAAAATTCGAAGATGTCGAACAAGAGGCCAAACAAACGGCTGTAAATTTTTTAATAAAAAACGAGGACATATAGAATGCATCCATTTGAAATTAGCCAATCAGATAGCCTGCAAAAGTCTTGCAATATCTCCTTATATGGTTCTTATTGCTGTTTGAAAATGAAAATATGGTATGCTGTTTCCTTTGTAGGCCGAGGGAGTCCTCACTCTTGATGTTTGATGTGATTGTTGATGAAAGTTGTTCATTGACGTAACAAAACTTACGAATTGCGAAAAAAATGTAATGAGAAAGCTCTAGGTAAGTGACTCCATAAATTACGTCACATGATCAAGTTCAAGATTTCAAGATTCATTATCAAGTGATCAAATGATTGTTTGATTGATCAAATAATTGTTTGAAAACATGATTGCTTGATTGATTGATATCATCAACGCAAGTTATTGATTAGTATTGCGTCACGTGAGTAAGTGATTGTATAATCACACCACGTGACGCAATCAAATCAAATCAAATTTCATGAAATCTCTCAGTAACACAAAACATTTGCTGAAGCAAAGTCGATACCAAGTTGAACTGGTTGTACAAAACTTGAATTTAAACAAGTCCTGCTGGACGGGATACGAAAGAAATATCATCTACTTATTATCTACATATCAAAGAATTTATCATCAACATTTTAAAGAGTTTATTTGTGTTTTTACGCCATTACAGGGCTCTTCTTCTGGACAACTGGAGCTTAGGCCCTCGTTTACTCTCAAAGCAGCGGAGCAGATCATTTCCCGAAGGCAAACCGGAACATTACTAACTGAAGTTATTCGCTTGTAGTGGACAGCTGGAAAAACTAACAATGAAGTTTCTTGCAAGTCTTGCTGCCTTGTTAATAGGCATATCAGCCGTTTCTGCAGTTAAAACATGTCGGTCATATTTGCCGCACTCGAACCCGGTTGGTGTTGAAGTAACTGGAAACAAAGTTGTGTTTCCAGCGACTACGAAAGATCCTACTTCTAAGTCAAAAATAAGTACAGAATTTGACTCAAAAGGGTTGAATCCTTTCTTCAACCTTGCCAAATCATTTATGAATACTGTACAAAAGAAAGAGCTTCCTCCATTGAAGGGTAAGAACTCATCTTTGCGAGTTTCCATCAAGTTTAGTTTACATGCACTTCACTGCAATCAAAATGTTATTGTTCGCGTTGGGTTGTTTCCTGTCCAGACAACTACGACGGAGTTTGTTTTTGTGCATGTGAATTTTTCAAGCAGGTTTTTAAAAGTGTTGAGAAAGGTTTTTAAGTGTTCTTCCTAGGGATAAAACACCCATGATCATCATGGTTGGAGTTCAGAGTCAAGTAATTTTATATCTTGGACCATCATTTGTCGTCAGAACCCTTTCAAAGATCAAGTTACAGTTCAAATGTTGCCGACATACTTTGACCATGATTTCTCGACTCAAATATCACATTTCTCAACAGTTTTATCCAGCCAAGTACCCACCAAATATTGCTTAATTTGCACAGAAGCAAAAAAAATAGATTCAGAGCAGGCTACAGGTACTTGTGTAAACCTTAGAACTTCAAGCAAGTTTTCACAAAAACATCAAAGAAAATAGATACAGTTTGTTTTCACTCCCATGGAGACTTGTAGATCCCCACAACCTCCCCTTGTGAATTAAAAAAATGCTTATTTTGCATTCTTGTATCTTGTTTAGTAAACAAAAAGCAAAGGTGTTGTGAACCAGCAGAGTTGACATTGATGATTGGCCCAATGTTACTTTATGTTCATTGGTTGATAAGGACAACGATTGTTAAGGAAGCCTGCCCACCATGCATTAGAAATTCAATGGAGATCTGACTCAAGAGGGAACTTGAATTAATGAATGATGAATTGATGTTTTTGAAGAGAACAGTGTGATGACCGAACCAGCGATGCGGAGGCGGAGGACCGAAGCGAGGCGGTAACACGGAAGGGAGATTAAAGATGGCGGCCAGAGGAAAGAGACTAGACTGACTCAGCGAGACATTTGACCAGTGCCCTGTAACTGATAGACTAACTAATATACTTTTATACATTGCGTTCATTGACAACCTGTGTCTTATCTGTTGACCCACTACATTTGGCGACGAGAAGACAAAACGAACCAGAAGTACACGCAGACTATGGCAAACAGCCTGTATGGGGCACTGGAAGCCTTTAGGAAAGGCAAAGAGGCAAGTGAAACTTTAGAGAGACTAGACAGTTATGTTAAAAGAGCTAAACTAGTATTCACAACTGCCGATATTACAGATGACAATAAAAAGAAGAGTTTGATTCAAATATGGGGAGGAGAAGACCTCATGAAATTATTTGAACACACAGGAGGAGTAAAAGATCGTGACACATTTGATGAAGCCATCAAAAATATTCAAGATGGATTGAAAGCCACAATAAATGAAGTTTTTCCGATGTACAAGCTTTTCCACCAGCTTCCCCAGGGAAACAAGAAATTTTCTGACTGGTATCCAGAGGTGCTAGAACATGCTCAAAGATGCCCTCTAGAAAACTACACCGTTGAAAGAGCAGCGAGAGATGCAATTGCCATGCAAACATCAAGCTCAAGACTAAGGAAGAAAGCACTGACAGATGGACCTGATTTTAAGAGTCTGGTGAAGTTGGGATGCACCTTAGAAAGTACAGATAAACAGGCAGCCGTAATGATGCAAACAGAGCCAGTGCGAAATGTCAAAAAGGAGAGATACAAATCATCCAAACAAATACTCTGTTACACGTGTGGATATGAGAAGGAAAGAGCCCATCGCAAAGGGTACTGCCCTGCTAAAGAGAAAAAATGTGCAGCCTGCAACAAAATAGGACACTTTGCAAAATCACAGGCATGCAAAGGAGGTAAACAAGTACGTTCAGTGGATGACAGCAATCACTCAGACAACAGCACCGGAGGCAGCGACAGTGAATCTGAGGATGAAATTGGCAGAGTAACAGTGGGCTCTCTGAACACCGGCGAGAGAGATGAAGAGCTAGTGACGGTGAAGATAAATGGGGAAGAGACCACAAAGAGAGTCGACTCCGGATGTCAAAAGACCCTCATTGGAATATCAGAATACCAAAATCTCAAGTGCAAAAGTCCATTNCTAAGAACATCTAAAAAACAAGTTCAGGACATTTATGGCAATTCCATTGACTCACTTTAAAAACAGATAACTTTTAACCAAGTTTTCAGGCTAATGGAAATGCAGCCTTAGAAATGTTTCCTCGTGATTTTAGAAGTTACAAATAGAATTATTAACGCTATCTATATCTTCAAATTTCAGATGCTAACGGGAAAATGAGGGACTTCAGTAAAATTGTTAGTGATGTTACTGCGCGCAAAGGAGATGTAAGTCTTTAGTGCTATGCACATTTTAGAAACTTTTTACAATCAAATAACACTGCTATCAGCATGTTTTGCATCTTAAATTTAGTTGACAGAGTTGATGCATGCAGGCTTTGGAAGGAAGAGCTCAACCAAACACACCAAATAAAAGAAGAGCTCAGCCAAAGGAAGGAAGGAAGGAAGGAAGGAAGGAAGGAAGGAAGGAAGGAAGGAAGGAAGAGCTCAACCAAACTTTGCACGCTCGAGCTCAACCAAGCGCTCCATATGTACCTAGAAAATTCTAGGAGCTTGATAAATTGAATGCCTATGTTGATGACCTTTTTAATACTGTGAGCGTGCATGTAAATGTCGATACAAAGATTCTGACTATATTTGGCCTGTTCTTGCCATCTTTTTGCTGTGTCACATATCGACAATAATTTCTTTCTTACCTCCATGCTTTATCAACAGAGCTGTCTGTGCTTGGATTTTCGTAAGTGCTCCAATGTAGTAGTTAGTCATATTACCAAGATCCTTTCCAAATATAATATAGTTTTTTACAGCATAGGCATCAAATATTTAAAAAATATTGCTCGATTGGTTAATGCTTCTTTCATTTGATTTAACGGCTTGAAAGGAACTTTAGGCACTTGATTATAAGAAGTGTTCATCGGCAATCTTTGATATCTTGAATATTTTCAAAATTACAGCATCTTCTATATTTCAGACAGTTTTCCGATTGTGACATCGTTGAATTGCTAAATTGTGAATTAGAAAAGCTACGGATTTCTGCTTACTACCATTTTGTAGACCTTGATAAACTATGGTTTTCTTAAAGATCATACCGTTTTTCCTCTACTAATTTATGATTTACAACTATTTTAATTTTTTCAAAGATTTTCGGGAATTCTTTCAATAAAAAGAAACATGCAATAGTTCTGAAAGTAATGAAGTACCTGAAGTTCCTTTCAAGCCATTAAATCAAACAAAAGATGCATCAACCAATCATGCAATGTTTTTCAATGATTTTATTCCTGTGCTGTTTTTTTGCAGAACATGCATTAGGTACCACTGTTTCCTTACCTAAGAATTCTTACGAAGTTTGTAAGAATTCTTATTCAAATTTTCTTGCAATCTCTCCTGCCTCTCAAGAAGTTTTATATGCATATTGGAAAATTCTTATAAATTCTTGAGAATTCTTCGATGATAATGTACACAAGAATTGTAAATTGCTTTTTGTCTGCTGTATATATCTTGATAAAATGATTTTTGTCTATTTAAATTCCTATTCATTTTCAGTTCTATCAATTTGAATTGCCAATAGTTGCTTGCAGTGGTTTAGGCATAGCGATGGCACTCCTGATGCCACTCATTGGCTTTTGCTTCTGTTGCTGCAGATGTTGCGGGAACTGTGGAGGTGACATGACTCAGAAAGATGGAGAGTCACAATCTCACTGCAAATGCTGCGTATTCTCATTCATCCTATTCATCGTGTTTGTTTTTATGCTGTAAGTTTGATTGCTCTACTTAAATTATCCTCTTATGAATTCCAGATTTTTGAAGTCTTTGAAAAAATGGCAGGTTTCCCATAGAAAATGTTGAGTTACCAAAAGAACACACATTTGGAAAATGGTAAAGGTCAGAGAGCTGGAGAGAGAAAAATCCCAAAGGGGTACCCTTTTTATGAAAATTAAAGAGTTGGAACACAGTATTCTGCCTATCAAATTGCAATCATTGCATCGTTTTGTTTTACTGTCATGCGAATGCCAAGACAAACTCTTCAAGATTTGTTATCCTATTTTGGGCAAATCATTTTCATCATCATCATAAAATTTACATTTAGATAAAATGGCTAAAAAGACACATAAAAATAGGTAATTTTCAATCTGTTAAGTGATCCATTTCCTTATTAAAAACAAAATTAGATATTTATAGAAATAAAAAAAAAAGTGACTCTGTTTTTGAATGTTTTCTTGTCCAAAGTTGATCTCTTTGAAATCTTCCAGCTTCAGGAGCAAATTTTTCGGGGCCCTCACATCTTTACTGTTTTTCATAAGAGTACAAAGGAAACAGAGCACAGCAAGATCTCCTTTGAATTCTACCAATCAAAATGATCTATTCTCAAAAAGTTAATAATATCTTCTTATCTATTGCGATAGTCTGTTTACATAATTTGCGACAGTTTTTATTGATAGTGCTTGATTTTGTTATTTTTCCAGGACTGGTGTGTTGATGATGTTTGTTACAAATAACAATTTAAAAGCAGAAATCAAGGCAACTCCTACAAAATATCAAAATGCGTTGGATGAAGCATGGAGATTCCTTAACACTGTGCGCAGGGTATGTGAATAGATTACGCTAAAGATGGTGTCAGGGAATTTTTAACCATGATCCTTTGTGTCTCAAAAGAGTTCCATGTATTTTATTAGTGTTGAAATAAAAGACCTGTGATTTGGTTGTGTTGCTCAAAACTTCTATGTGTAGTTGAAAGTAGCTGCATAGGAAATCCTTGGAGAAATTTGTATTTTTATGATCACTATTATTGGAAGTACAGTACTTCACCAAAATTCGAAATGAGTGTCTCATCTTGGAGTTTAAGGTTTGTACTTTGTTCTGACACGAATAGAAATCTCCATATGTTTCGAGATTGCTGAGATATACACAGATTCCCACAAGTACTTTTGTTCATCTTTCATCCAAAGATCAACCTAAGAATCTCTCCTTTTGAATTTAGTTGATTGCAAATTAATTTCTCTTTTCAAAAGGATGCACAAACCTTGGATTTGTTTACATATTCCTATCCAGCCCTTTGAAATATACACNATAGTGCTTGATTTTGTCATTTTTCCAGGACTGGTGTGTTGATGATGTTTGTTACAAATAACAATTTAAAAGCAGAAATCAAGGCAACTCCTACAAAATATCAAAATGCGTTGGATGAAGCATGGAGATTCCTTAACACTGTGCGCAGGGTATGTGAATAGATTACGCTAAAGATGGTGTCAGGGAATTTTTAACCATGATCCTTTGTGTCTCAAAAGAGTTCCATGTATTTTATTAGTGTTGACATAAAAGACCTGTGATTTGGTTGTGTTGCTCAAAACTTCTATGTGTAGTTGAAAGTAGCTGCATAAGAAATCCTTGGAGAAATTTGTATTTTTATGATCACTATTATTGGAAGTACAGTACTTCACCAAAATTCGAAATGAGTGTCTCATCTTGGAGTTTAAGGTTTGTACTTTGTTCTGACACGAATAGAAATCTCCATATGTTTCGAGATTGCTGAGATATACACAGATTCCCACAAGTACTTTTGTTCATCTTTCATCCAAAGATCAACCTAAGAATCTCTCCTTTTGAATTTAGTTGATTGCAAATTAATTTCTCTTTTCAAAAGGATGCACAAACCTTGGATTTGTTTACATATTCCTATCCAGCCCTTTGAAATATACACAAAATGTACACTGAAATTATGTTTTTCCTTGTTTTTCATATAATATTTACTTTGAAATTCAGTCACAAAAAGATTTAAAAAGGCTGAAAACCCTTTGTCAAATATCAGCTGCCTAGACAGTCGAGAAGAAAAGAACAAGTTCTTGTTATTGTCAGGTGAATAAAAAAGTCTGTGAGAGTATACCTATTAGAAGTTTCCTTGAAAATTTCGAAAGTTGTCTAATTTTTTGTAAATATTTTAACTAAATCATTTTCCAAAAAAGAATTTAGGTAAAACTTTGAAATAATGTTATATCTTTTTTATCAGGAATTAAAAGAACTAACTCAAAACAAAACAGAATGCCTTTACAATGATCTCATTGTACCAGACATAAGTGACAATGGTGTCAGGACACTTGTTGGAGACAAATTGAAGTTATTACTTTCTCCACATCTTCTTGGTCCTTTGAATAAAGCGAAAGATGCAAGTAAAAGTAAGTAGATGCAGTTGATTTTATTCCCAATACATTAAACGCAACAAATTTCGGACGTTGATATTTTCGGACATTTCCAACATCCGCAGTGACACATTTACCCATGGGCCCAGGAGCCTCCTAAAATTCTTGAACTTAGGGGGCCTCAGACTAAATTTTTTAAATTAGCACTTAAACCATGCAAATTTAATAGATTACTTGACAGAACAATTCCTTTATAAATAATTTCCAAATGTTCTATTTTCACAATTTCATGAGGTTTGCTCTGTTAATTGGTATATTTTCCACATATAGGCGTTTTCCAACGATCTGAAAGGCGTGGTTTCAAAAAAATTTCCAGGGCGGACCCCTGTTTTAGTTCGCTCCACTCGCATTGAGCATCAACCCCCCTCCCACTATAATTTTGGTTCACACGGGCCGTGCTAAATTGTTTAGATATGACTGAATTTATTGCCTTTTCCGTAAATGCATATTATCATATGCTAATAGGGAACAGGATATATACATGTGACAAGAACATTTTTTAGGGGCATATAAAGGAGCCCCGAAATGCGGCCCTGATCTTTCGAAATGTTAATGTCCAAAATTGTTTGTGGTCCCAAATGTTAAGTGTCCGAAATTTTTTTGCAGTAACGAAAAATCACAAGAAAGGGCATTTATAATGTTTAAAACGTAACGTCTTGCTCACGAAACATATTGCATAGAAAACGAAATGTGATGGAGAGCTAATATCATCATAGTTTTTCAACTGAATTCACCTCAGCAATCATTCTCATCGAGGGGCAAATCCTGGGTTTTTTTCGTACACATTCCTTGAAATCACAAAAAATTCACACACAAAAATCACAAAAAATCACACAGACCATAAAAATCACAAAAAATCACACAAAAATCACACAAAAAACACACAAAATCACGAAAATCGCAGAAAAAATCTCGTGATTTTAAAACCACAAAAATCAGGTACACTATTTTGAGAAGTGATTTGCCCCTCGATTCTCGTCATCTTGAGCAAATGACAATTGAATGGAAATTTCTGACAGCAACTCCTTTAAAATTTGTTTGTTTCCTTTTGCTTCGGACCCCTTTGAAAAGAACGGTTGAAATGTCCCAAATTTTTTGCGTTTTATGCAAGTCATATTTTGCAATGAAAAATTTGCCGACAGATTACAAGCTGCTTACTTAGCACACTGCCATTAAAACACCCGTTGGATAAAAACACCTGTGTTAACGAGCAATTTTCTCAGCACGCCCTTCCTATTGTGGATTTATGTTGTACATTACTGAAGTCGATTGCATCCTGCTGCAATAAAATCAATTCAATTTCAATTCAACCTTTTTCATAGAATACAGGGCTAAATGCTATTGCAGGTATATATAAAAAGATCTGTATCCTATGCGACCAAAGTCAAGCACACCTTATCTAGCTTTGGCCGTTAAATCAAAATGTTGTAAAAATGAAAAAGAAATGCATCCAATATTACAGCATTGTCGAAATGGAAGTACATGTTTCCCCTAAACTACATACACTACATACTGTTTATTTTGCACATTTATCAATGTAGTCGTTTTTGTTTCCGCTCTCTTCACCATAGCATGACAACAGCAATGGATCATTTTCAAAATCGCTATGATTATTTCATGTTTTATTTATGAATATGTATGTAATGCAAATTGCTAACCACCTGTTCTTATGTGTAAAGTTTGTTGAGTGTTCTGTCTTCGTGGTCAGCAGCAAGGGTGAATTTTGTATTACAGAAGATTCAGCTCCCTGACGTCACAAAGCGATTTCCCGTTCTGAAGGATATATTTCACACATTCAGCGCAGCCAACCATATCGTTTTGCTCCCTTTATTTATTTTGATTTGATTTAGTGCGCTCAGAGGTGTGAAAAGTATTCTTCAGAACAACAAATCGCTTTGTCATATCGGAGACGGGAACCCTTTGTTTGACAAAATTCACCCTTGCTGCCTGGAGCATAAACCCAACCAGGGGCCTCTGAAAAAGCAGGAATAAACTGAAAAATGATGGAATTTGATTTTTGTTTCACGATTTTTAGAAAATTTTATTCAACAACGTTCTCTAGACTCTCGGAAACACAGGAAACGCCATTCGAAGCAATCAGTCTCTCTGTCGTAATTTGTTGGCCTAATATTTGTTTTTAGTTCCTAGAACTTCCAAATGCTTGCTATTCCGAAGCTGTTATTTTTCCGATAGAAAGCTTAATCGGTGAATAGAACCCGCAATTCTCGTTGGAGGAAACTCAGCATGCGTAGATACATCACAGTAGGGGTAGAACTCTTCTCGGAGATATGCATAGAAGTTTTTCTATAGAAGTACCTGTGATGCACATTGCACATCACGACATCAGGTATTATTATCCCGTAGAGGTAAGAAGGAGGGTCTTTGCAAGTGAAAACATACGCGAATGTAAATCCCAGGGCAGAGCATGAACACCCCCATGAAAACCTATATTCGAAAGGGCGGTCACAGGAAATTTTCAATTCATAGTATACTGCAGAATATATAATCTTTTTCATGTATCATGTGATCATGCTGTGTTTATGATTCGTTCTTAAAAATTGAAACAGTCATGTTAAATAACTTAGAAGAGAAGACTCAGAACGAAGACATTTTTCACACGCCATTTAAGCTCATTAATGATACGTCGTCTAAAGCAACAACAACAACTACAGACAATTACAACAACAACGTGTTGTGGCGCCGTGTTGTAATCCACTGACTTTGCAGCCAGAACAGTCAGGCGGACGGGGTTCAAATCCCACCAGCACCTCTTGCGTCATGACAAAGGGTCGCGGACTCGATTAGCGTTTAGCTACTTCTGCGATCCCAGCGCTTGGCGGTAAAAACCGCACCTTCAACAACATTCGTGCACTTTTCCGCCTCTGGCAAGAAGCCTTTCAACTTGCAAACAGCTCCTAGCTATCTATCACCTCTTATTCAGTGGCAGAGTCTGAAAGTTAATACAGGACTCTTGATTGTCTTGATAAAAAGTTGAACAAAATGTTTGCAGCTGTTTTAGGGCTACAGACGAGAGAGACGCTATGCGTCAGATACCTACATACGGGAAAAACTGACGAGTTGCTATGTGAATGCGAACTCGAAAGGACGCGATTGAGAAAATGCAGATTCCAGAAAAGTTGGGAACCTTCCTCCATACAGAGAGTTTATATCTAAAGCCCTTCCTTGCTTAGTAGGGAATAAAAAGGGCGTTACCAGTGAAAAGAATTGGAATTCTTCCCCAATATGCCATTCTTTTCAAACCCTGCCTCTGGCCATGGCTGCGAGATCGTCATGTATTCCTGACTCTTTAAAATTTGTGCAAACGTCCTGGGTTGTCCTGTTTTTTAGCCCCCCCCCCATGAGTTCTTCGATCAAAAGCAACGCTTAACGTCTGTGTTGGGTCTATTGCAAATTACAACTGAGATTTAATTGGATTGCCTGTTTTCCCCCTAGAAATTCATTGCTACTATTTACCTCGCTCCTACTCTATCATCGTTTGATGTCTTGCTAGTTTAACCGGTTTCGCAGTGTGACAGCTAAATCGTCAAAGCAGCCCTCAAAGTGAATATGGATTTTTTGTTGCCTTAAAATGGACAGTGTAGTTTGCTGTGGCCGATAGGAGAGATCTTTGTTTCATAGAGATATTTTTAATCGTAGACATCTTTTTCTGTGCTCCTAACAGTAACCAATAATTTTGTTTTCTTTTGTAGACGTGACTGTCTTGAAAGGAGCATTGGACATTGTTTCCAACACATCATCAGAACTTAAGACCTTAGCGAAGTCTCTTGAGAGTGCATTGAATAGAGTTAAAAGTGAAGTGCAGAGAATCAAAACTGACTGCGGGACTACATCGTATCCTAAGTGCAATGAAATAAATGCAGCAGGATTGGCACCAAATGCAAATTTCTCCAATCTTCCTAATATTGACAGTGAACTCAAAAGTGTCCAGGATATCGTGAACCAAAATTTTTCAGGATCTGTTGATGAGGTATTTTTGTTTATTTTCTTGTTTAGGCCTACATGTTTAGCATTCCCTTTGGGTTGCTGTTATGGTTGATTTGCGCTTTCAAATTTAAAGGGGCTGTAGAAGATTTTAGTAAACAAAGGGGGCGTGTCATATAATTTCTTCAGCCTGCAGTGGGCTTTCGAGTGTTTAGGCTAAACACTTCTAAAACTTGTGGCTTGGAATCCAGCTGTATCTCCAAAATCGTTGATGTTGTTAAAAATCTGATTGCACGGGGTAACGGAGTTCAAACCTGTAGGAAAATATCTTCATTTGCAATGTATCTAGTGCTATTTGTCTGCAGAGGAAGTCATGGTTTTTTTAGTTTAGCTCATACAGCCCCTTTAAGGCTGTTGATTCTAAAGTCAAGAAAATCGATTCTGGTAGAAATTCATGAACAAATAGATTACAAGTCATGGGCGACACATTTTTAGATCTTCTTAATTTGTTGCTCCTAAAGCTGAAAGATGTTCCAAAGTTTCTGAAAGAGCCTGGCAATATTTGAATTTATAGTTCATAGTTAGGAACACTCGAAAATGAAGTAGTCCAATAAAAGATGTTTAATGCAGTGATTTGTTTCGATAGGCCCATTATCACATACTACGCTATCAAATTTATTTGCCATGCTATTTTTGATTTTTGCATCTTTCTCCCTAACGACTTTATTGGTTTCGGAATATGAGGACTCTATCTATTTGGCCAGTGGTTCAAACGTAACATTTTTTTAATCGTTGATTAACCCTTTTCAGTGAGTATGAAAATTCATGTGACTTTGTTTCAAGGCGGATGATCATGACAGGTTTCTGCTTCGTAAATGCCAGGCTTCATTTTCTTTGCCCCGTCTCGCCCAGCCGATGCTTATTCTTTCTGTGAATTTTAGACTACGTTCACATGATGCCGGCACATTTTGAAAACGGCAAAAAATGTGACGATACCAAAATTTTAGCAAATGTTCACATGATACGGGCACAATTTGAAAACGATAGAAAATTCGACGGTATCAATCTTCTTGCAATCTCTGCAGCAAAGAGGCTGGACTTTGACTACAAAAATTGTTTATAGGCCTAAAGAATCAATCAGCGTCGTTTAAATGTTCCGTTTTCGAGTGTTCACACGACGCCGTTTTCAAATTGTGCGGGTTAGAGTTCCGTTTTCAAATTCTGCCTGTTTCAAATGGTGGCGGCAAATGATGTGCCGTTTTCGTCTGAACGTATTCGTAACAATTTTAAATTAAGCGAATTGTTTCCTTGCTTTCTAGGCTGCAAAAGTATTCAATGATATACCACAGACGACCGTCGACAAAGCAAGCCCCTCGCTCATAGGTAAGTATTATATGAACTAAATTTAGTCAAGATTTGGTTTGACTGGTTCTCCTGGAAAACTGGTCGGGATGTTTTTATTTTATCCAACAATATAATCTGCAATTACACGATAAGGTGCCTCCGCTAAGGCTTGAAATAGTAAGATGTGACTCATAATATACTAAACCATCCTTCAGAGTTTTCAGAAACACAAAATATAACAGCAACACTGCTAAAATTGCTAGACGTTTCGATTTAAAATCTTCATCAGTGTAAAACTTTACAGGGCAGCCAAGTATTTATAATTGGCTGCCCTGTATGATGGACTATAAATAATTTTGTTACCCGATCAGGGCAGAGAACACGATAACGAATTTGATTGGTCGAGGAGCGGGCAATATTTTCCTGTATTGCCCGTCGTCAAGGGATACAAAATGGCACTTCGGTGTTGCATTGCTTCTGGCGTATCACTGCGTTGANCGGAATATTAGGACTCTATTTATTTGGCCAGTGGTTCAAACGTAACATTTTTTTAATCGTTGATTAACCCTTTTCAGTGAGTATGAAAAGTCACGTGACTTTGTTTCAAGGCGGATGATCATGACAGGTTTCTGCTTCGTAAATGCCAAGCTTCATTTTCTTTGCCCCGTCTCGCCCAGCCGATGCTTATTCTTTCTGTGAATTTTAGACTACGTTCACATGATGCCGGCACATTTTGAAAACGGCAAAAAATGTGACGATACCAAAATTTTAGCAAATGTTCACATGATACGGGCACAATTTGAAAACCATAGAAAATTCGACGGTATCAATCTTCTTGCAATCTCTGCAGCAAAGAGGCTGGACTTTGACTACAAAAATTGTTTATAGGCCTAAAGAATCAATCAGCGTCGTTTAAATGTTCCGTTTTCGAGTGTTCACACGACGCCGTTTTCAAATTGTGCGGGTTAGAGTTCCGTTTTCAAATTCTGCCTGTTTCAAATGGTGGCGGCAAATGATGTGCCGTTTTCGTCTGAACGTATTCGTAACAATTTTAAATTAAGCGAATTGTTTCCTTGCTTTCTAGGCTGCAAAAGTATTCAATGATATACCACAGACGACCGTCGACAAAGCAAGCCCCTCGCTCATAGGTAAGTATTATATGAAGTAAATTTAGTCAAGATTTGGTTTGACTGGTTCTCCTGAAAAACTGGTCGGGATGTTTTTATTTTATCCAACAATATAATCTGCAATTACACGATAAGGTGCCTCCGCTAAGGCTTGAAATAGTAAGATGTGGCTCATAATATACTAAACCATCCTTCAGAGTTTTCAGAAACACAAAATATAACAGCAACACTGCTAAAATTGCTAGACGTTTCGATTTAAAATCTTCCTCAGTGTAAAACTTTACAGGGCAGCCAAGTATTTATAATTGGCTGCCCTGTATGATGGACTATAAATAATTTTGTTACCCGATCAGGGCAGAGAACACGATAACGAATTTGATTGGTCGAGGAGCGGGCAATATTTTCCTGTATTGCCCGTCGTCAAGGGATACAAAATGGCACTTCGGTGTTGCATTGCTTCTGGCGTATCACTGCGTTGATTGTTTTCCATTGTTTCCTCTAGTTCGGGTAATAAACCAAACACTAACTTTTCGCTACGGGCGATACAGAAAATATCAAGCCCTCGGTCATTTTATTGACCTCTCAAGCTTGGTTAATACTTGTGACAGAGGGCTTGATATTTTTCCGTATTGCCATCGCAAAAGTTAGTATTGTTATAAGCTTCCCTGTGTAATGATTTTAATCGAAACGTGTGGCAATTTTAACCGTTGTCTTTATGAGATGTAACTCAATCGTAAGGCCAGGAGAAAGACGACACACATTTTAATCATTTTAATTATTTCATGAGTTATTTATTTAAAAAAAGACGCATTCATATTGTGATTAAGACCAAAACGCCAGAAATTAAGACTCAAATCATGTTAGATGAAATAAATTTGTTCGACAGTCCAGTACGTTTCGAATCATACACGATTCATTTTCAACCCAATTAAATTAGAGTAAGCAAGCTATTTATCAGAAGGATATTATCAAGATAGCAGCAAAAACACTTACAAATTATGTAATTAATTATCAAAGGAGGAAAAAACCCCATGCAGAAAGTACCTAGGGAAAACTAAAAAAGACAAAGCGGAATTGACGACTGTTGGGAATTAAGTGATGGCGGATCTCATGCTATTAATAAACTTTCAAAAATTAGTAAGTCGAATTCCTTGGAGGCCTTAGCTATGATACTACAATCATCGAGGGAACCAGCCTTGTTGATGTGATCTTTGACGGCCGAAGGGCTACCTGCGATGGATTTTCCCTGCTTGTTGACACCGAGATGCTCGCGGCTGCTAACAGCCAGATGGCGGGATGTTTTGCCAGCTAGCATTGCAGCTAGCGCACTGAAATTTGCAAATAACGGACAAGCAGCAGGGGGTAGGGACCCTATCTTTGAAAGGGAAAAGTTTGCCAATTTGATTGACCGTCTGAAAAATAAATGTGACCTCGATATGTGGATAAGCGTTGTCTAAAAGCCTGGATAAGTTTCTTTTTAATTGTAGGCTATAGTGCCCTAAGAATGGCAAACAGAAAATGAAGGGCTTTTTAGGAACAGTTGCAACCTTTGGCCTAGGATTATATTGTCTCTACCAAGGTTTTAATAACCTTGTCTATTAAAAACAGGATAATTATTTTTTGCTAGAAAACGATTTTATTCGCTCTACCTCATTATGAAAAGAAACATGTAGAGCAAATCTGGAACGCACGGTAACTCAATGTTAGTAGCCTGCGCGCAGCTTCAACTCCTCCTCAGGAGTTGAGGCTGCGCGCAGGCTAGATGTTAGGAGTAGTGATAGTAAAGATGCAATAACCCATGATTTTGAAATTACCAAGTCCCTTCAAGTGTTCTTTCGAACAAAGATCCGATTACCTTTCTGCCACTGTCAGATCGCAAATTCTGCAATCTGTATACTTCCTGGTTTATTTACAGTTGTGTCTTAGACCACGTTTACACTGTATCCGTACAGTTTTGATCCGTTACGAAGTTGTTGCGGTTCAAGAGCGTTTACACTGCTCCAATTCAAAATTATTCTATAGATCGAAGGAGCAAAAGTGTTACAGCTTAGCAGGAACAGTGTAAATGGGAGGCTGATCCGTTACACTTTTGTTACGGATCCAAATTTGTACCGGTACAGTGTAAAAGGGTTTCTCAGTGTAGTTTTTAAAATCGCATTGAGTATTGAGGAACTATTTTCTACTTTTTCATCTGACACTAATAAGATCCGAATAAGAACGAACGAGAGTAAAGTTCAGTACGTTAATTTGAAATTAACCAATCTCATGGCCTATTAAAGTTTTCATTTGATCGGTGGAACTTTGGTGATTTCGATTTTTGATTTTGTTGTTCTTTTTTAGATGTAAGAAAATTGGCAAAAGATGGGAAGGACAAGATTCAACATACAACCTCTGAGGTTTATAATCAGTTGGACGTAAGTGATGTTGATTATGTTTAAAGACTCATTGTCAACCATGATCCTTTGTGCGCCGAATGAAAAGCCAGGCATGAGAACTAGGCCAGAAACAATATTTTTTAACATACATCAGATTCTCTAAAGACTTAGCCAATGAGGCTAATCTTGCAAACAACTTGAGAATTAAAGGGAATCTAAGCATATAAAAGTGGCTCAAGCCACTTAACGGTCAAATTCTACAAATTAAACTTTGTTTTATCTCAGCAAGTTAAAAATTTGTGCCAAATTATGTCATACAGAAAGAGACATTCTTTGAAGAAGATTCTGTAAACACTGTTCTTGTGTCTGCTGAGCCCTCTCTACAGCAATGAAAATCGTCTAAAATTCCCAAGCTTCCTGTTGAAATTGTTTGGGAGTGCAGCAATGCACAGGGTAATCAGCCAGCCAAACCAGCTATATTCATCTTTAATTGAATGCAGGGGAAGGGAAGCCAGTTACAATATATCATTCTTGCAACCACTCTCGAGGATAGACAGCTCAACTGGAGTCTGTTGGATGCTCTTTTTCAGTGGCAAAGTCGTGTGTCGAATCTGGCAAGAAACTTCGCCATCTTTTTCTCCTGCAAGGGAATGAAATCAAAATAAATTTCCAAGCGCGTGCTATTTTCGTGTCTTTTCTCTGTGTGAAATATTTATGGCGGAAACAATTTATTTTCGGAGGATATTCAGTAAGCAAAACGCAATGATGACAACAAAAAACAATTGAAAACAAAATATAAAAAGCATGGCCTACCTGAGAAAACATGGATGTGCAAATTCAACCAGTATCCAAGCTGGGAGAGCTCTCTATCTCTGCCTCGGTAAAGGAACGAAAACCTCGTGCATGCTTCCTTCGAATTCCATGGAACTTTATCACTCCATTTTGAGGCAATGTATTTATACAAGCAGCAGCCCTGGAAGTGTTTTTCAGGCTGAATGTCGAAGAAACAGAGCTGAAATATGCTAGGCAAATGTTTGTTTCATCCCCAGACCTGCGTGCGCTGCGCAGATTAATTTGGCGGAAATTTCAAGGGTCCGGAAAAATCCTTAGGCGACAAGCTTGATTTTATTTCCTCAGTCGCGCTTCAATCGGGGAACAAAAATGTCAACTATCAATAAGATTAGGCACTATGAAATCTCAGCTTTCACCTAGGCTAATATTCAACAAAATTTTTACACTCCAAGTATGTGATCCTGGTGCCAGAAGAAGGTGCGCCCGAAGCTTCGCAGCTCGCGGCCGCCATTATGGACTCAATTTGCCACTCACTCGCGATCGAACGCGTCAATATGTATTGTCGTTGCACGGCTATTTTTATCAAAGGTTTATGCTTAGATCCCTTTAAGAAATGGATTAACTATGAAAGTTGCGCGAGCTGTGGCTCGTTGCTTGAACAGCCTTTCAGTATTACATTTATCAATTCAAAAACCTTCGCTTTTTATGATTTCAATAGAGTCTTTGTGCTGATAAAATGTAATAGTTTTGCTCTTTGTTCTTCCAACCAGTCTTACAGTCAAAGCGTTAGAAGCGTACCACCTTTGTTTTTAATATTCAAAATAAAATCGTATCTTAATTAGATTCTGTTTTCTTTGCACGAAAAAATCTTTGAATATTCATATTCGCTGTTGTTTTCAGGGGGAAGGAACTCCTATTGTAAGCCACTATGCTCCGCCCAGCGGAAGCAATATTCGAACAATACGGAAGCAAATGACAGAAGCAATATTCGAATAGTCACCCAATCATGAAAATCTATTTTCAGATAATTTTCGAATTTACATTGTATGCTTCTTCCAACCAGTCTTAAGGGCATGCCAATTTCAAGGCAGTCTGTCAACTGGATGAATGAAAATAAAGTCGACAAGGATCTGTATCGAATATTATCAAATTTAGGCTTGTTTTGCTTGATGCAAAGAAAGCATGGTTATTCATGGCCATGAAAACTAAATGAGGACAAAGGAGGACAGACTGCCTTTAACCGATAATATTTAAAAATTGTATTTTCTATCTTTCGAAATCAAGGGCATACCCCTTTAAGTTTTCCATCCACGTTTTTATGCTAGCAAAGAGAACCGTTTATTCGAAATTATTCAGCGAGAATTGATGAACATTAGTAACAAATAATCAGCATCATCTCCAACCTCGTACCCAGCGTTAATGAAGGTTTTCCGTAAACTGCAACGCCTAAATTGACCCTGGATCCTGTTAAGCTATTCTACAGTTTGATTGGCTCCTTTCGAAACAAAAGAAATTTCTCACCTTGAAGAAGTTACGTTCAGTCAATTTAAAGAACGTTCGAACGGCTCAATATCACAATGAGTGGTGGTCGAATCATGGAATATCTATTTCGAAATGTCGAATATGGGATTCGAAAGTACCTGCTGTCTGCCTAATTATTCTAATAATTAGCTAATTATTCTAATTATTCAAGCAAAATCTGCCAAATTCTCACAACACGTCCCAAGGGTATCTGTTGAGGGCTATAAAGCGTTAAAAATAGCGAAATACCAACAATCATAAAAGCCTTACATCAGAATTATCATTGTATGAACAATTGATTCCTCATCTATATACCTCTATTTCAACAATGCTGTAATATTTGATATATACTCATATTTCTTTTTATTTTTTACAACATTTTATTTTAACGGCCAAAGCTAGATAAGCTATGCTTTACTTTGGTCGTATAGAATACAGATCTTTTATATATACCTGTAATAGCATTTAGCCCTGTATTCTATGAAAAAAGTTGAATTGAATTGAATATCCTAAACTTACAGCACATACCCTTGGGAACCAGGTTGCATCATCTCTTATTTCTGTAACTTTTCTCAAAGTGGCTCTCATATAAGATCACTGCCCTTATATACCTGATTGATGCCCATATATCTGCGTCTGTACGTTACGAGGTTTGATTTGTGTTTTTTGAGGCAATTTCCAAACCAATGATGTTCAGGCAATTTCTTATTGTTCCGGAAATAGGAGGCCAACAAATCAAATTGCTAAGCATATTTTGGATTTTGACCAATGATTAAATCTTCAATCGTCAAAATCAGCCCAGCCCAGTTTACGATTTATCATTAGACTGATTACACGAGTCTCGAGTTTTCCGAATTGAATTGAATGATAGTTATGGCTAAATAAAAACGTCAGATTAAAAACATTGAACGAATACAAGGAATCATGTTGTCAGTCTATTTTATCATGGCCTGTGAAAAGTGAACATTTCTCGGCGCACCCGTATAATTATTTGAGATTTCTACTTTAACTATTTTATCATTTATTACTTTTTATTTTGCAGGGTATCATCAACGAAAAAGGCAACTTTACAAAGTATAAAACAGACTATATTGAGAAATATATTGTCTATGATAAATGGAGGTGAGCACTTTTCCTTTTCTTTTAAAATTAAAAATACAGGGTTCTTGAATATTTATTCGACGTTTGGTTTGCTTAATTATGCAGACGCGCATAAGGCAACGATGGCAACAAATTATACCGGGTGAGTCAATAAAAACGATCCCCGTTTGAGAGGCCACTGCTTTCTGGATATCAAGACAATAATATTGGCAAATGTATCATTTAATGATGGACATTTTCAAATCGATTATAAAATTTACCTGACTGAAATCGGCCACTCTGTTCTGAAATTATGAGGGATTTTCTCGAGACAGCCCCTTGAAAACAGGCCTAAAATTACTACCAAATTTTCCCAATATTTCTGCCTTACAGTAATGGCTTTTACATGCTTTAGCACGTGTTACGATTTCTCCCCAGAGGATAACACATGCTAAAACGTGTTGAAGTCATTGCTGTGAGGCGGAAATTTAGGAAAATTTGGTCGTGGTTTTTGGCCTGTTTTGAAGGTTTCCTAAAGGGGCTTTCTCGAGAAAATTCCTCATAACTTTAGAACGGAGTGGCCGATTTCAGTCAAGTAAATTTTAAAATCGATTTGAACATGTTCACTATTAAATAATATATTTGCCAATATTATTGCCTNCTCTCTGTATAAGAAGACAATAATATTGGCAAATGGATCATTTAATGATGGACATTTTCAAATCGATTATAAAATTTACCTGACTGAAATCGGCCACACTGTGCTGAGATTATGAGGGATTTTCTCGAGACAACCCCTTGAAAACAGGCCTAAAATTACTACCAAATTTTCCCAATATTTCTGCCTTACAGTAATGGCTTTTACATGCTTTAGCACGTGTTACGATTTCTCCCCAGAGGATAACACATGCTAAAACGTGTTGAAGTCATTGCTGTGAGGCGGAAATTTAGGAAAATTTGGTCGTGGTTTTTGGCCTGTTTTGAAGGTTTCCTAAAGGGGCTTTCTCGCGAAAATCCCTCATAATTTTAGAACGGAGTGGCCGATTTCAGTCAAGTAAATTTTAAAATCGATTTGAACATGTTCACTATTAAATAATATATTTGCCAATATTATTGCCTTGATATCCAGGGAGCAGTGGCCTTTCAAACGGGGATTGTTTTTATTGAGTCACCCGGTAGGTCATTTGATAGTGGAAAGGCTAATTTAGATAGGACCATCTATCATGCAGGCAAAGTTTCTGAACTTTTTTAAAACTGCATTAAAAGTGGGAAGAAAGATGTTTCAAAGTGCAAGATGTACAAAGCGTGTAATCTATATTTTTATGCATTGTAACGTGCCCTCTGATATACATTATTCTTAATTTTTAGTTTTAGACCCCAATATTAAGAACCTTTGCAGAGGGCTAAACTCAAGTGGTGGTTCTCATATGCGTGTTTTTACTTCACACGAACATGAGTAACAACAGTATACTGCATTATGTCACGTTTGTTGAATCTCAAAACAATAAAGATGTTTAGAAAAGTAGAAGGCATTTTTTCAAGGTTGTAAATTACCCATTTCCGTGACATCTGTGAAATTTGCAGTAAATATTGCCCTCTTTTAACAGTTGTCAGTCCAGGATAATGGTTATCGTTAGGATCCCTTTTCAGAGATCCTGAGGACAAACATAGTGTATCGTATATATGCTAATTGAAATAATGTGGTGGGGACTTCCACCTGACCCTAGGCATGCGCACTTTCAGAGAGTAAGGGCTGAGGCAAAACTTAGAGGGAATGTGCAATGGTATATAGGATGTCTATAAATAGAACAAAGAAAGCTCTCAGACATAGCATTGTTTCTTTGGATATCCAATGTTCACGGCGCGTATGCAACTTTGATTAGAATGGGATATCTTTAGATGTTTGTGCTCTTTGCAAATGCAAGCTTGCAACCTTGCACAAACCCTTTATTTAATTGCTTGAACTTTATTTGAAATTTCAGATTCTACGGTTTCCTTGGATTGAGTGGTTTGATGTCATTGATCGTCGTGCTGCTTGGATACGGCTTGACATGTGGAATATGGGGATACAAAAGAGATCGAACACCAACCAATCGTACTGGATGCTCGCATCATAGTGGAAATTGCCTTATGGCGTAAGTAAACTTCGCTACTATTGGTGTTGCCACTTCTTTTTTTATTATAATTTAAGTTTGACAGGTATTTTTATATTCGCTAATAACAATACAAACTTGCAGAAAACTTACAAGAATAGACATTTGCAGGGGCTGTTGCAAAGTGGATGATCAGTTGTCCGTCTGAAACGGATTGGCTTCGTAAATTATAGAAAATCAGTTAGGTCCCATATAAATTTCATATATCCAAGAAACGGAATCTGGTCCAGTGGAACCTAACCGTTCAACGAAACCGACCTGGTCCAGTGGGACCTAACCGTTCAACGAAACCGACCTGGTCCAGTGGGACCTAACCGTTCAACGAAACTGACTACCCAGTTGATATTTTGGCCTTAAGTAAGACAAAGCATTCCATGCTGGATAATCAACAGATCAACCATTTCGCAAACAACCTTAGTAAGAGGCAACTTGTAGATCTAAGCAATGGGCATTTTTTTATGTATTTGTATATTTTATGTCAGTTGTTATATTTCTGTGAAATTCTCAGTAAAATGTGAGAATGCAAGCTTTATCTAATCTAATTGGTTTTATCTTTCTTTCACAGTGCAACTGGATTCATGTTCCTTTTCGCATTCGTGTTTTTCTTGATAACTACAATCTTCTTCTTCCTTGGTGAACATCTTCATATCATTTGCAAAGAAATGAAAGATGGAAAACTTTTAGATAAGGTTTGGTTCATTCTTACTCGTAACTTTACTTAATCACATCACATCCATGTATCAGAATAGGGGATGAGCGCAGGCATCATTAAAAGTATTCTGTGCCTGCGAGCAAATGATTGGGAAAAATGTGCCTGCAATCAAGTTGCGTCCCTGCTCGTGGGTCTCCTGGATTCGTTTTTTTTAGTATAAGCGGGAAAACTTAGAATAGAAGATACAAGTCAATCTTGCAAAAGTACACGGAAGCTAAAAAAATACACACCCACTCTTGCTAAGCAAATCAAAGCATCTTCCCGACAATATTAATTAGGGTAGGAAATAAGATGAACACGATTTTCAGAGTGGTTGCCTTAGGATGGTTCATTTTTAGATATTCTCACCGGATAAGTCTCACGAAATTCCAAGACTCTAAGGTGCTACACACCTGAGATTGCTAGAGAGGCCTGGGGTGAGCAGTGTCATAGCCCCTAGGGAATAGGACGGTATATAGGTAAATTCTGAGCTCATTTCAGCCTTCTTTGTAAGCAACATTGATAAAATCGACCCACCGCTCCTTCCTCAGCGACAGTTCGCACGATCCTACTTTCCTTCCAGACAGCGAAGCCCCCTTCGCTCTTTCCATATCTTAGTGGTTTGGAAGGAAGGGAGGGAGGGAGACGGATCCGGTGAGAATACGTTGGTATTTCATCAGTTTTTACCCAAGCGTCTTTTTCTACCAGAGAGCGAGAGAAATGTCAAGTAACATTCATAATACCCTCTTGCATTTCCAAGTTCGTCTATGCTGATCTACGGTTGAAGTCACACGATTGTCTTTTTCAGGCTTATACATTCAAGTTTAATGGAACGGTCATCAAAATTTCCGATACAATCATGTAAGTCATATTTAGTCTTCAATTCAATTCAATTAAACTTTTTTTCATAGAATACAAGGCTAAATGCTATTACAGGTATATATAAAGATCTGTATCCTATACGACCAAAATAAAGCATAGCTTATCTAGCTTTGGCCGTTAAACTAAAATGTTGTAAAAAATGAAAATAAAATATGAGTATACAAGAAATATTACAGCATTATCGAAATAGAGGTACATAGATAACAGATCAATTGTTCATACAATGATAATTCTGATAAATCTTCAAACGTTTCCACTACACCCCTGGAGGGCTCATAAGGCCAGAAAATAACCAAAAATCTACCTAACATGTCACGTATTCATATACAGGTGACATCCCTTATCTCGAACTATCAGGGGAAAGCGAAATCTGTTCGAAAAACTGAATGTTAAAGATAACGGCAGTGTTTCGCAAGGAACCTTATGAGGGGAAATGAAAATTCGTTCGAATTAGCGAATGCTTGAGATAACGGCATTGTTTCACAAGGAACGTTACGAGGAGAAAGAACTCGAACTCGAGATAACCGGCATTCGAGATGGCGAATGTAAACTGACTCGGAATGTTCATAAACTTTTATTATCTAGAATTGCAATCATCATTAACATGTAAGTGACATTGCTAACGAAACGGTGGTTTACTGCTGTCTTTCAAGTTTCAAGTATTCTGTGTCTGACTGACGGATTTAAGACCGTTGCGTTTCATCGCACTCCCAGTTACTGTATCAGCCATTGGTCTTCTAAGCTGGTCTGTATTTATGGCTTCTTACTCTTATTCTTATTCAGCACCATCACTTATTCTTTAATGCCCTTGCGTTTCTATATTACAGGAATTGCCGCAAAGGAATGCCAGTTTACAACGCCATAGATGGAAAAAGGATTTACAATCTCGAGGACAAAATTAACTTCACTAAAGTACGTACATTTTAGCAGTATTCCTATCGCTTTACAATGCCTATAAAGGAGTTTGCTTGACTGAGAGTTGGTTTAAAACTTTCACTTGATTCTTATCCTGTTTTGCTGAGAGTCTAAAAATTTGTATATCCACTATTTGCCTAATCACACTGCTGAAACCACTCCACCTCATTGAAAAAGGAATCTTTTTTTAATAGGCCATGATTTCTTAATTTTGAGAGCTTAATGATGATTTTAAGTGTGCGTTCTTTCTCTCAAATGAGAACTTTCTACGACTATTTTGTCTCTGGGCTTTGCTAAATAATATCCCCGAGTTTAGAAAAAATATCGTTTTTTTTTTCTCTTCTCTATATTGCTACCTAGCATCCGAAGGTAGTTTTTAGGACACTGAGAAGCTAAGCTTATCGAGCAATGTCCTGGTCCTTCCTCTCCATGTGACCACACCTCGCGATTCCTTTAGCCTGGAATTATAGAGAGTTGGCGAATCTCCTCACTCTACGTAGCAGGTTCGACAGGGCAGGCACTCGAACCACCAACCCTCAGGTTGGTAGTCAAGCGCGCTACCGTTGAGCCATCCCCGCTTATGTTCATTTAACTTCAGTTTTTAAGTTCTTGATTATTGTAAGTATTAGATTAGATGAGAAAAGACTACTCTTTGCTTGAGTGGCTCGAGGTACAGTAATTCTCGATAATGGCAAAGAAACTTTAAAAAATGTAAATATGCGCTCCGATCAATGCTACGTCAGGAGAGAAAAGATTTGTGAGAAATTCTGCATGAACAGTGCATCTCTTTTATTGGAAATCGAAGAAATAACCACTTATATTTCTTCTGTTAGTAGAATCTGCTAAAGCTTTGATTCGATCCCGAGTGTTATATCCTAAACTATATTTGTTTGTTTCCGTGCCATTTATTTTAAAACACTCGATACACTTACATTGTTTGATAGTGTTGAAGCTTTTGCCTCACTTCTGAGGCCTCATCAGCAACAACAAAATGGCAAGCAAACAAACAAAATATAGAAGAAATAACCTTTTTGGGTAAAATCTCCTTTCAAGGGGGAAATAAAGGGACCTAGAATTTGGAGTAAATCCTCAAAAATTAGATGGAATTCTTGGTTAAATTAAGAATTTTGAATTTCACACAAAATGTTTGCTTTTTTCTTGCAGCATGATTCTGTACCTCTTTACTTTACTATAATAACTTTCATACCCTACGCGTACAAATGATTTCACTGGATTAATTGCAACGACTGTATCAAACTGAAGAGGAATAAAGAATCTAATGCTGTCCTTTCTGTCCTTCTTAGTTGGTCAATATTGATGCCACTTTGGATAAAATCAATATCAGCCTTGTTGATCAATCAGTTTTAAGTGCAGACACAAACAAATCATTGAGCGACCTGACAACCACCGGTGTCAACAGCATCAATTTTACATCGTTCTTTAATGAGGTATGTACGATTCATTTTTCTTTCATTTCATTTTTAATTCTTTATAAAAGGCAACAGCATAAATATAGATAATACTGCTTTGCAGCTTGCCCTTGCCCTGCTTTATTAAGCCCCCCGGTGGGGGGGGGGGTATTTAATTTCGGCGACTCCAGAGGGAGGCTTATTAGAGAGAGGCTTATTCACAAAGTCAAATGACACGGCTATAAACATGCTATAAACGATAGCTTTTTAGGTCTTTTACCTGATATTTTGCGGAATCAACATACACTTTTACGAGTCAAATACACAAATCCAACGCAGTTTTAATCCCAATCCAGATCAAAATTAACATCCAAACTTGTTTTAGCTAATAAACAACGGCAAATCTTTTGTATCCTCTCGCATTTGATATTAGTGGGGGGGGGGCTTAAAAGAGAGGGGGGTTATTTAAAATTTTGACTCAGAAGGGACGCCTTATTAGAGAGGAGGCTTAATAGAGAGGGGGGCTAAATAGAGCTTTTACGATATTTACAATATTATTTCATACATTAAGTAAACAAATTTCAAGAAAGTGAAGCAATTATAATGGGACATTCGGATGCTTAAAGGTAGCTCTAACTCAACAGCATCCTTGTTCTTTTTCAGCTCGCCAAAAGCCTCGTCAAGGTTGATTTGACACAGTTATCACAAAATCTATCAACTCTGGCAACGGATATGAGAAGCCTTAATAATACCAATGCAACGGTAATTCATGTCTAATCTCTTTCAAGAAAAGTTTAACTTTCAGTTCTTGTTCTGTCGTTTCATCTTTGTTACATATTTGGGGATTTTCTGTGACCAATACCAGACGAGATGTTAAAAAGATTGCTTAGCTAACTAATGATATTTACGTAGTTCTCATGACAACTACAAAGTGTCCCCAACAAAGTGCAACCCATTTTTATTCGAGATTCTTCAACAAATGATAATATTTGAAAAAATTTGAGGCATACCATCTGAAAGCACAATCTATCTTCTTTCCAATGATATGCAGTTTGCATACATTAATTGAATTATTTATCTTTTAGTGACGTTTTTGTAAGTTTGGTATTCTTGAATTCGACGAATAAATTGATTTTTTTTACTAGAAGCTTGAAGTTGCTGGTAGTGCCTCTGAAGATTGAAATGAAAGTTAATTCTATTATATTCATGAACAAACCATTTTCAAAAAGATGAAATCCTTTTTGTCTTTAGCTTCGAATGAGAAACATCTAGTAGTCCACTCATCAAAAATGTTTTTCCTTTCAGCGAATTGCGAATGATTTGGATAATGTGGTTGGTAATTTGACAGAAATACGAGATGGAGATATTGTTAACATTACTGCAAAGAGTGTAAGTTTGTTATAACTCATGTTTGTAGATTTAGCTTTATGCTTGTTAATTTGTAGATTTATTTATTTTAGACCATGTACCATTGTGTATAGTGTCAATGATTATAAAAAAAAAGTCATCATTATTTGATATTGAACAGATTTTGTCGCAGGTACCCAGAAAATATAGATTTTATCGTTTGGAAATCCTCCAAGTCGAATTTATCCCAGATATACATGATTTATGCACAGTATGTCGGAAAGGAAATTAAATTCAACATTAGATATATCTAAAAAATATTATACTGAGACGTAAGTGTTTTCTGCAAAGGAACTATTATTCCAATATTTTCTCTCTGTCCCTCCCTTGGTTGGTTTTTCCCGTGGATGATGATGATTATGATATAGCAATGTCAAACAAAAACAAACTAATGGAAAGATTAACCCAATATTTAATTTTTTGCCTTGCTGTGTTATGAGTCGTAAGATGCTATAGTTTTTTATAAAGATAATATATCTTTTTCTCGTGTTCACCTTTAAGATAACCAAAAGATATATTACTTTACTTTTAGGATCAATTGAGGACAAACGTCCAGAATTTGAAAGATAAAGCCATTGGATTGCCGGTAACTTAGTTTTTTAGTTTCTCTTTTTCATGAAATTCAGCCCTTAAATCTCCAGCTAGTTTATTTGGAGCAGGTTCATCGAGATAAAAATGCCATATTTTTGTACGCAAGGCTTTATATTTTGTAAGATATGATAACTGCCAAATATTAAAAATCTTCCTTGCCCAACGGAGTCTGTTTGAGCTCCCTTTGGCTACGAAACCTGCAGAAAAATGCCATTTTTCTGAACTCTCCTAAGGATGACTGTGTGGCCAAGAATTTCTATTTGAAAAATCGGGAGGGGGCTTTTTGCATTCCTTATTATATCAGCGAAATTTTCCAATTATTTACAAACAGATTATAAATGCATAAGAATGATTGAATGTGGTGGAAATTTCTGTAGCACATTAACGAAGTTGGGATCAGTATCATTGCAACTTTAGGAGTCTTAAAACTAACATACTTAATTACAGTGAAAACTCGCAGATAAGAACCACTACTTTAAGAACCTTTTGGGTATAGTTTTGGTACGAAATTTTCTGGAATTTGTAAGATTTGCACTACAATATAGAATTTTGCTAAGTGCTAGATGCTTGAAGCATATCATTTTTATGGCTTTTGTGCAGTACAGCAGACAATCTTAATTGCAATATTCTTAAATTTTGGAAAGGCTACGCCACAAAATCAGAGCTGGATTAAAGCTACACCCCCGAAGCTTACCCTTAATCCAGCTCTGCACAGAAATGATGGTTCTTATGTGCTATTTTTACTGTAACTGCAAGAGAGGTCTTTTATCGTTCCACGGATCTTTGATGTTCAGTTTGTTCAGGTCAGCAGCACATGTATGCTTTTGTTTATACAATGTACTTGATGTGCAATGTGCAATGATGTAAACATCTCTTATTGCAAGGGCGCCTTTTATTACTAATGATCACTTTTGCCTCCTCATAGGCCATTGCGCAAGGTATTTTGAATGAGCTAACCATTGCTGACACATATTTGAAGAGTGGTGCTAGTGGCGACATTAAAACTGTGAGTATTTTAGGGAATTACCTCGCTTTCATTTCAATTTTTTTATGATTTAAAGCAGTTGGCCTGAGAATAACTGGTTTTGTTCTGCCCTCCATGTAGAAATTGCTTTGCTGCAAAACTTGCAATTGTTGAAGAACTTGTAAATTGATTTTTTGAACAAAGGATTTAAGTTTTTTTTCGGCTCAGCTGGGAGGCTGTGCTGCATCATCCTTATTAATGTTTCAGGATATCATGTGCTCGGGCCTTGTTTTACCTGTCCCAAAAACTGTTGGATCCGCAATAATCAACCAAAAATGAGTTTTGGGCTGATCGCAGCCAAATAATAACCAACTACTGCATAGATAAAGAATATAGCAGTCCTTGCAAATTGTATTTTTTAAGGATATCAAAGTGTAGACTCAATGAATGGATGTTGAATTGAATTGAATTGAATGGATGTTGTTGGTTAGACTCGATACATATCGTAGTTTCGCTCTTTGACTGAACTGATAACCCTCACTGCAGCAACAACAACAATTCAATGAGATGAGCGTAAGTTGAGGGCCTTATGCAGTAAGGCTAATCAAATGCCCAAAGATACTTGCAACTTGTGGCTCTGCAAGTGGAAAGCATTTCAGATTTTAATAGAAAATTCCAGCTTTCTCCTTGATGCATCACAATGCAAAAAAAGATTTCGTTTCTCTATCGACTTGTTGCTCCTGTACTGGGAAAAATCGCTCCAAAAAGCTCTATTGAAATGACAAAGTGAGATATTGATGAAGGACAGAAGTGGTGAAAAGGATGCATCTACAACTGAATTTTTTGAAACTTGTGGGATTAATTCAATTCTCTTGGTTATATTTTTGTGATTTTGCGCTTTAATGAACTCAATTTTATATTTTTAGTTGGTGAAAGATTACACGAAAAGAGTTATTGGATGGCCAGATCAGTTCGTCACACATACACTGAGCGAGGTATTTGGTAACTTTCAGTGGTTTTATCTTTAGTGTCTTTGATATTGCTCCATTGTGGACTAAAAGCTAAGCCCATGCTAATGCGTAATAAACCGTAAAAATCTGCCGAATTTAGTGAAATCAAGCTTCATTGTATTTATCGATATGGTGAATAAATGAAACTTGCATTGAAACGATTGAAAATAGCTTAGAGTGCTATGGAAGTTTGTTTTTATAGAAATTAATATATGTTTTTGTTTAATACCCCAACGCTAACTTAAGGAGAATTTTTTTAAAGGATAACTCTAATTGCCGCTTCTCGTTTTTTAACAGTTAAAGAAGAATATTGGAGATTGTAAGCCAGTTGCCAATGTTTATGATGGAGTTTTCAACACCTTCCTGTGCAAAGAAATAATGTACAACTTGGTAAGTTTCAACAAAGTTAGCGTTTTCGTTTTCTGCTATGTTTATGTGTACATTTACTGCCGTCAAATACTTTCAGCGTTTACCACCACGAAACTTGCAATTGAACACCATCGCTTTTAGACCATTTGCTTGCAAAATGTATTTGGAACAGGTTAGAGAGAGTTTGTGAGCCATACAAGACCGCCAATCAACCAGCATACTTTGCGCGCTTCGCTTGTTGCCTTTCGACTGCGGCGGCCATTTTCATATGACAACATTCTCTGCAAAGCGCGGCCGCAAAAGATGCTGGTTGACCGGCGTTATTTAAAACAGCCAGTACCTGAAATTTCTTTCAAGCCATTAAATCAAACGAAAGATGCATTAACCAATCGTGCAATGTTGTTTAAAGATTTTATGTCTATGCTGTAAAAAGATATATATAAATTAGCAATTTCAGCAGTGAAATTATCTTTAAAATTTAAAAAATTTGGTTGACGAAAATGCTAATTTTTAGAGAAATCAATTACCGAGATTGAGATTGTTTGCTTCAAAAGATCAAGTGTTTATTCTTTTCTTCTTTTTTTCAGAATGGTTTCTGGTTTGCGATGGGATGGTGCTTATTCTTCTTCCCATTCGCCATCATTTTCGGTGTCAAACTTGCCAAGTTCTTTCGTAGGATGAAAAGCAAGGAAGGCTTTGACCCGTAAGTTTTGCATTGATTTTCCGGGACGACTGCACTTTAGCGGACCAGCTTTATGTCATATCTCTGGGGAACGTGTTTGAACAAATACCCTACTAAGTCTAACTAAACCCTACTTTACCCTAACTAACCCTACTTTACCCTAACTTACCCTAACTAACCCTACCTATCCCTAACTAAACCTAACTTACCCTAGAAACCCCTTTTCCAAAACCTACCCCTCACCTAAACCCTTACCCCATGACACATAACTTGCCCACATTGAAAGCTGGTCCGCTAAAGTGCAGACTAGCCGATTTTTCTTTCACATAGTACTAAGTTTCCCAGAAAAAACGAACAGATTTCAAAATAGCTCAGCTCGGTTGGTTTATTCGATTTGCCCATCAGATTATACGTTTCATTTGAATCCTCAATAGCTCAATTGAATTCTTGGGACGACTGCACTTTAGCAGACCATCTTTATGTCATATCCCTCGGGAACGTGTTTGAACAAATACCCTACTGACCCTAACTCATCCTAACTTACCCTAAAAAACCCCTTTTCCAAAACCTAACCCTGACCCAAACCCTTACCCCATGACACAGAACTTGCCCATATTGAAAGCTGGTCCGCTAAAGTGCAGACGAGCCAAATTTTTTATTTCCCTTGCCGTTATTGGTTATTTGGTTTCAGAGCTATTCATCGGCAAGCCTGAAATTGGCTCTCAGGCCAGAACTGGATCTACTGTATTGAAATGGTTGAATAAGTGGGAAGCGCTGGATTATGACACCCCTTAACATCCCAAGCAAGTACGCTTTGAATTGGAAGGGAATAAACACCACTTATTCACCCCAAATTTGAAAACTAAGCAACAGACCACATTGCGTTTCAGTAGAGCTTTTTATTCCCATTTTTCCCTAAGGGGACGTGTATTTCTTGTCAGATTCCAGTGCTAAAAGCTGTATCCGGATTAAGATTAAGATTAATACAGGATACCGCCAACCTAACTGATAGTTTTATAAAGATAGTTGAGATTAGATCGAGCTCTTATATTGGTAGATTGTGTATCAAATCCATGTGTAGCGCTTCTCTTAGTTGCGGAAATAAAAAAACTGTTATAAGATGTGAAAGAATATTTTGTATAAAGGTTTAAAATCCTCTTTAACTAGGAAAAGAATTTATTTTTTTGGAATTAATAAGATGTTAATAAAAAGAATTTAATGTCAGAAATCCTCTTGACTGGTCAAATACTGTTGTAATTTTTAAGATCTCTGTCAAAGAATTAAAATTCTACCATAAACAAGCTCATGGTAACTGATACAACGGCGTTTAAAGAGAAATTAACAGATCGTAGCTAAAAGGGAGCGAAAGATTAAGGGTTGAGGATTTTATGTAAGAACAAAAACTTTTTAATCAAGAAAGAAGATGTTTTATGTATTGGGCGTTGATTGTGAAGGTTCACAGGAGAAAAAGGGTGTGTTCATAGTTTGTGAGGACAGTTGAAGAGATAGGCATTGGCGTAAGGCTGTTAGTTTGGTGTGCTCCTGAACTTTGGTGTGCTAAAATCGGTAGATCACGAAAGAATTGGCCTGAGGCAGGACTTCAACATCCATAAAGTTAGTCGTATCCCTAGAAACTTTGTATCAAGCATCATGGCCGAAGAAGAGGTTGCCGAGAATGAAATTAGCGAGGAAATCATCGATTGTTTCAATTTGTTTGATCGAAAGGGTGATGGAAGGGTAGAGGACAGCTCAATGTGCAATGTGCTGCGCTCCTGTGGCCTAAATCCAGTCACACAAGAGGTTGATAAGATCCTAGCAGCCAGCGATTTGAAAGGCAAAAGGCTAGATTTCGAGACCTTCTATGGAATTTATCAACAGATGGTAAAAGCAAAGCCATGGGTGGGGTATGAAGATATGGTGGAAGGTCTGAAGACATTGGATCGAGACTCAACAGGGTACATATCTACAGCTGAGTTGAGACATGTTATGATGAATGTTGGTGACAGGATGACTGAGACACAAGTGACCGAAATTATCACACCTGGCGAAGACACTAATGGCTCCATTAAATACGCGGAATTGATCAAAGCAGTCATGGCACAGTGAAGAGAAATTTTAGACTAAATTTTGACTGATGTAGTGATCAAAAGTTTGGACTGAATTCGAATGACTAATTGAACTGTTGAATATGTCTGATATTGTTAGTTCTCCTAAATCTTATCTTTGTCAAATCATTCTATCAAAGTCTTTCTTGGTTTTTGTTTTAATTTTCTCACCTTGGCAGAAAACAGACTGTAAATTGGCGCGATCTACAAAGAACACTTCCGAGCAGCGCTGTAATTGTTTCTCAAATTGTTTGGTAGCAATCTTTAAGAAGCTCTTTTGCAGAAGTTATTTTATAACAATATTCTTTGGAAGTTGTTTAAGCAACCGCTGCCTAAGAGAATTTCTATCTCTCGAGATCCAGAAATTTCATTAGAATTGCTACGGGAGTATTTAATGTGACGGAATACAAAACGAGAGCATCATAATTAATGTAGGATAGTTCAGAGGTCTGACTCTATTTAAGCAAGAATTGCTTTTGTAGCTACCAGGGACTGTTGATATTTCTGGTGATTCGTTGAGGTACGAGGGTACAAGGAATTCGTTTAGTCGGGTTAGGGTTCCAGCTAAGACGGAGAAAGAAATTGCAGAGTTTTTATTTGAAATTAACCAGTCAATTGTTTGTTTTAAATAATTCTGGATATTAACGCTCCGCGGATAAACCAGTTGTACGCGCACTTTTCCCGCGTTTCCTTGGTCGTGCGCCTTCTCATTCCACAAAATCGACATTGAGGAATAATTTAACAACTTGAAAAACATGAGTTATTTCTCAAGGTTAACTGATAAGATGTCTTCAAGAGGTCAGACATGCGAATTGTTATTTCTATCTTTAGCTTGAATATGGAGCAGCCTTAATAATAGAAACACAGTTACTGTGAGACCACCTACAGATTTTGTCAATAAAACATTTTGGTAACAGCGAACAGAATTACTGAGTTTTTTAATTTGCTTCGCGACAATTTTAAAGGACACAAAAGCAGTGGATTGTGGCTTTACATGTCACAATTATTTCATCAATGGACTGTGAAATCTTCGCCATTCGGTCGATTAACTGCTTGTTATCAGCAACCTTGGCGAAATTTGACANGTTAGGGTTGACCAAATCTGTATACTTTTTTTGGGACACCCGGTATATTAACTTTATTGATCTGTAAAATGTTTTGGACTTCTTTAATTAAGTTTTCATATATTTTGTAAATTTCAAAGAAGGACAGATCTCGTTAGCTATAAAAGTTCTTTTTATAATATAAACACGGAATATACTTCTGTTTCATCTTCCTTTCCTAAAATTAAAGAGAATAGACATAGCTATATTGAGTGGTCGCTATAAATAGGCTACGAAAACGCCCACGCACCCATTTCTTCAGCTACACAATGAAACGACACGTGCCAACAGTATCAAATACAATAGATTATATTTTTAACTTGGCCCGGGCCAGCTTTTAACTATGTCGATTCCGTTTTAAGTACATTGTATGAAAAATGCGGCCCCCTTTATATGTTGTGTACGCGAAATCTTAATGATTCATAGAGTGGAATTCCAATTATATCTTTCCAGTTACTTTCCAAACTATGAAATTAGGTATTTCGTTCCCCACACTTTGGTTTCAGCGCTTTATTTTCCCTGTTTTGCCCCCAAATGCTATTTCGTTGGAGAACTTTAATGATGTAACATGTTGTAACTGCTTCAACAGCTTGACGAAGATCAGCAAACTTTAGTGAAGATCGGCTGAACTCAACCTACAAAATTCTAACCTGTTATTGAGCTGTTGTTTCTTCTGTAGATTTCAGGCAAGTAAATAGGTCGATGTTCAAAAATGCTGCAATAGAATATGGCAGAAAGGGGCATAACCAAGATTTGAGTGAAACTAAGGTCTTTCTGTTGCGGGTTACGAGGTCACTACCGTTCTAGCATCTATATAATAAACAAAAATAAATGAAAAATATGTTATCAAATAAATTAAAATCTTTCTCAGACTTCTTTCGTTAAGATACGCCTGTATAGAGAAAATAAAATTAATATGTTTGATGACTTCGACAATAAGTTTTTAGTAAATTCATTGTATATTTTATCTTATTGTTTATTTAATCATATTTTAACACAAAAACCCTATCAGCTATTTTAATAAACTATAAGAAAAATAATCGCTAAAAATTTCTGAGTTTTATAAACGAAAGCCAGCATTGCCGTAACTATTGATAAAGTATGGAATTGAATAGCTATTAAATTTTAACCCATTGATAAAGGATCTAAAATTTAATTCAGTTAACTTTCATAAAGTTTGATAAGTTACGAATCTTTAAATAGAACGTGGAAAAGGAAACGTCGCTTTTTGATTACCTCAAAAAATGATTGCACGATTGGTTATTGCATCTTCCTTTCGATTTAGTGGCTTAAAAGGAACTTCGGATACTTTTTTATAAGTGGTCATTGGAACTTTTTCATATCTTGATTATTTTCAGAATTATAGCCTTTTTCTTTTTCATTGAAAACATCGAAAAAGTTCATGAGAAGTTTTGAAAAAAACTAAAATAATCGTAAATCCCAAATTAATTGGGGGAAAAGTGGTACAATCTTCAAGAAAACCATAGTTTACGAAGGTCTACAATATAAGCAGAAATTTTTAGCTTTTCTGGTATACGATTTAGCAATTTGATGACGTCACAACCGCAAAACTATTAAAAACACAAACACGCTATAAATCTGAATCTATTCAAGATATGAAAAATTTCCAATGAGCACTTATAGCAAAGTACCTGAAGTTCCTTTTCAGTCATTAAATCAAAAGGAAGATACAATAACCCATCATGCAATTCTTTTTAAAGATTTGACGCCCATGCACACATCATACACTGCGCATGCGCATATGCACACATCATACACTCAGCACACACGCATATTACCTCTAAATTTTTAAAATTTATCTACAAAAAATTTCTATCTTTACCGTTAAGTTCGTCAAAGAATGCAGTCTTGCCATTATATCCTTGAGATAAAAGACTAAAATCGTAAGTAATCATTTAGGTATTGAATTACTTTTAAATGTTCTCAATTTCATTAAACAGCGTTGACTAAAATGTTTAAGTTTATTTAGAAATTTAAACTTTTTAAATATTTCTTCAACGGGTTAATTTTTGGCTGTGACAAGACAAATGCTAAACTAACAATGTTTAAAATATTGGACTAATATGTTGTCCTAGTGTAGCGAATTATATAAACAAAGAACAAAAAGGGCAGAAAGGGGGCAAGGGGGCAAGGCAGGATTTCCTCTGGTCATTGACAAAGATAGGAGCAAGAAAGCCGTCACCCCAGCCGTTGAAAACGCGATGAACATTTGCATGTTGACAACAGTGTAATGATTGAGAATATCGAAAATAATTTAAATATAGTTTTAAAACTATCCTACTGATAAAGGGTTATGCCCGATAGGTTTAATTTCTCATTATCTTGACATTAATAGTTTATTTATAAAGATTTTTAATTTTAAATACTAGGAATAGTAGAATTAAAAATAGTACAATCAACTTTTTTGTAATAAATTTTTAAAACTGATCACGTTTTGGTAAGGACGCCAAATATCTTAAAACTAAATCTAAGATGTGTTAAATCTGATAATTTGACATTAAACAATTTCTAATTTATTTGTTGGAATTGTGACAACCTATACAAGTTGTAGACCTTGCAGAATTTTATTCGTTTTCGAAATCTGACGTCAGGTGAATANAGGGGGCAAGGCAGGATTTCCTCTGGTCATTGACAAAGATAGGAGCAAGAAAGCCGTCACCCCAGCCGTTGAAAACGCGATGAACATTTGCATGTTGACAACAGTGTAATGATTGAGAATATCGAAAATAATTTAAATATAGTTTTAAAACTATCCTACTGATAAAGGGTTATGCCCGATAGGTTTAATTTCTCATTATCTTGACATTAATAGTTTATTTATAAAGATTTTTAATTTTAAATACTAGGAATAGTAGAATTAAAAATAGTACAATCAACTTTTTTGTAATAAATTTTTAAAACTGATCACGTTTTGGTAAGGACGCCAAATATCTTAAAACTAAATCTAAGATGTGTTAAATCTGATAATTTGACATTAAACAATTTCTAATTTATTTGTTGGAATTGTGACAACCTATACAAGTTGTAGACCTTGCAGAATTTTATTCGTTTTCGAAATCTGACGTCAGGTGAATATATTTGGAAAGAATCTTTGTATTTTAATCGATCTGGAGTCATATTCTGAAAAATTATTTGCATTTGTGTTTATGGAAAGCCACTGAATTAAATTTTACTATTTTCTTATTTATAGTTACAGCGGACAAGGCCATGCCCCGCCTCCATACGTTGGTTAAAACTGGTTCTTGGAAAGCAAGGTGTGTTTCTTGTAACAGCACGTGTGTATGTACACAAATCACCAATCATAGTCGAGTCTTTCACTCATTTCACCGAACAAAATTTGACATAGAAAATCCTGCAAGCTTCAAAGAAGCCATCCAGTACAAAGCTTGTTTGATTAAATTATAGATGCTAGGGATGTTTTTTTTTCGTACACTTTTTGTTGGTATATTTCTTTTTTGGGAAAAAACATTTATTGAATTTCACGAACACAAAGATTTGATTAATTGATATAGGTATACCATTAAGTGAAACACGAATATGCTTCTTAATAGTCGAGGAGTAAGTTGTGTGTGTTGCACATTGTTGATGTATTTTATTAGCTTTGCTTTGGCAGGTAAGGTCCTTACGAAAAATTGCAAAGAGATTCGGATGCAAAGAAACGAGAAAATTTAGCACACCGATGCCATTCTGATTTATGTCGTCATCAGAGTGTGACTTTAAAACAAACTGGACAATATCACTTTTGAGTATTGTTTTAAGACAAGTGTGCTAAATATTCTCGTTTTTGCATCCGAATCTCGTTCTAATTTTTTAATAGCTTCGTATGTAATACTGACTTGAAGGTGTTGTAGCGCCGTGTATCTTAGGTACCACAACATCCCCTTTCCGCTTTGTCATTTGTCATAAGGCAAATTTTTCGGAGAAAACACGAGCAAAGGCAAGAGACAAAAATACATGGAAGTACCACTAGGAAGGAGCTCGAAATCAAATTGATCCATGTGAAGGTTTTTACGCCAGCCATGTTCAGTGTGTCTAATTGTTTGTTGAGCAAATTTAAACGGTAATTTTATTTTGATCTGTAGATTAATGTTAACTTTGGCTTTTACGTTGGGTTTGTGGAAATGATTTACTGTTAATTTTCTGAAGAAGGCTTTACATGACGGCTTTGCATATACATTCCGTCGAAGTGCCCCGGTGCATTCTACTCCGGTGATTTCCCTGGTGAAAGAATGAACCAAGATCTGGCCCCGGATAAGTTACGAATCTCCCAGGTATAGATTTCCTCACAATTGAAACATTGGCTTCAATTGTGCAAACCCGGGGAGAAATTCGAGAAACTATTTCCACGCAGATGCAGTTCCCCACTAAAAGATACGCTGTCCTCGGTACAATTTGCAACTCCCCGGCGAAAATGTTGACTATATTTATGGATCACCGAACATCTGTTCTCTCACCCAGGCACTGAGACGGGGGTGTAAATAGAATCTTTTAATCAAGCATTTTTTAAATTTTATTCTTTCTTAATTTTATTTCGTATCTTAATCATTTTAATCAATAATGTTAATCAAGCATTAGTTTTATTTGTAAGTGTTGCCGAGACGAGACTGTAGGGAGTACATGAGAGCATTTTGATTAAGAAATGGGACATTTATTGTAGCAAATCATCACGTTTTAGGGGACTCAGGAAAGATATAAAATTGCGTAAGTGTATCTTTAGATGAATAGCTTTATCATCTTGCATTTGTAAATAGAATATGATTTTACAGGTCAATTCCGGGGTTGGTATGATTGATGATAAAATGAAAGATTATACTCTTATGAAAGGTGTATTCTACTTTTGTCCAACTTTGTTGTCTTTTCCCTAGTATTACCATCTACAACAAGTGCGTAGTGACGTCATTAAGCACAAGGTCAGAGCGTTCTCATACCATCAATCATACCAACCCCGGACTTTTAGTGGTACCATTCTAGAAGCGACCAGATATTTCATATTTTTTCATATTTCAATTTTTAACTGGGGAGGGTAGCCCTTCAGCATGAGTGCTGGTTGTCAAGGGGCCGAGTGATCTTTAAAAGTACGGTAAAACCCTGCATTTGATGTTAAACCTTCGTGTGTGTTTCTGAGGTATATTTTAAGCTCTGAATGCCTATCGATGCCAGTGAAGTTCAGTTCTTAAAGAGCTTTTGTGGAGATAAAGTTCCTAAAAATATGACCTCTCAAAAAATCTCAAATAACAAGGCGATGAATTTTGATTCTTGCGAATTGATTGTAAGGTGTTTTGGTATATTTTTCAGTATCCTTGTAATGTCCTGACTACAAAAAGCCAGTATAGAGTTTGGATACATGAAATGATGCATTTGGTGGAGAGAAACAGGAACAATTATTGAAGATTCGAGCAATATGATTTCCAAACTTTTTTCCATCAAGACAATTCAAGGCCTTGATAGTTTTTTCGTCGTGTAGAGAGTCTGTATATTTATTAGATTTAGTTTTTACTTTCGAGCATGTGTCCTCATATGATATTACAGAGTTTTGATCTAAATGCTGGTTGGATTTCTGTATCTATCTAAAGTGTTTTAGAACTGTAACTGTATCTTATCAACGGACAAGAATTAAGAACTTTACTATTATTTTATTATGTACATGATATATTACTACGCTTAATTCAGTTTTTATTTATTTGCCCGCTCTTTTAACTTCAGGCAAGGTACCCAAGTAAATGATGGTACAAATTCAACCATGTGGTCGTACTTTGGTGAAGAATGAGATCAGTATCCAAAATTCACCAATTTTCATAGCCTTTATTTTTGCCGAAAAATCGATGGGTCCAAAAATAGCTAATTTTCAAAGGCTTGCTGCTTGGCGAAAAATGTATGGGTCCAAATATCACTAATTTTCAAAGGCTATAGCCTTTGCTTTTTGACCAAAAATCTATCGGCCCAAAAATCACCAATTTTCAAAGGCTATAGCCTTTGCTTTTTGGCCAAAAATCTATGGGTCCAAATATCACCAATTTTCAAAAGCTATAGCCTTTGCTTTTTGGCCAAAAATCTATCGGTCCAAAAATCATCAATTTTCAAAGGCTATAGCCTTGCTTTTTGGCTAAAAATCAATGGGTTCAAAAGTCACCCATTTTCAAAGGCTATAGCCTTGCTTATTGGCTAAAAATATATTGGTCCAAAAGTCACCCATTTTCAAATGCTATAGCCTTGCTTTTTGGCTAAAAATCAATGGGTCCAAAAGTCACCAATTTTCAAAAGCTATAGCCTTTGCTTTTTGGCCAAAAATCTATCGGTCCAAAAATCATCAATTTTCAAAGGCTATAGCCTTGCTTTTTGGCTAAAAATCAATGGGTTCAAAAGTCACCCATTTTCAAAGGCTATAGCCTTGCTTATTGGCTAAAAATATATTGGTCCAAAAGTCACCCATTTTCAAATGCTATAGCCTTGCTTTTTGGCTAAAAATCAATGGGTCCAAAAGTCACCAATTTTCAAAAGCTATAGCCTTTGCTTTTTGGCCAAAAATCTATCGGTCCAAAAATCATCAATTTTCAAAGGCTATAGCCTTGCTTTTTGGCTAAAAATCAATGGGTTCAAAAGTCACCCATTTTCAAAGGCTATAGCCTTGCTTATTGGCTAAAAATATATTGGTCCAAAAGTCACCCATTTTCAAAGGCTATAGCCTTGCTTTTTGGCTAAAAATCAATGGGCCCAAAAGCCACCCATTTTCAAAGGCTATAGCCTTGCTTTTCGACCAAAAATTGATGGGTCCAAAAGTCACCCATTTTCAAAGGCTATAGCCTTGCTTTTCGACCAAAAATTGATGGGTCCAAAAGTCACCCATTTTCAAAGGCTATAGCCTTGCTTTTCGACCAAAAATTGATGGGTCCAAAAGTCACCCATTTTCAAAGGCTATAGCCTTGCTTTTTGGCTAAAAATATATGGGTCCAAATATCATCAATTTTCAAAGGCTATAGCCTTGGTTTTTGGCTAAAAATCAATGGGTTCAAAAGTCACCCATTTTCAAAGGCTATAGCTTTGCCATTTTAAAAGGTCTACCAGATGGCTAATACCAAAAAGATTGCCTGTAACCACATAGTCTCATACCCTTCTAGGGCAGGGAAACCACAGGTAAAACACAAAATACAAACCCACAAGAGGAATTCTATTCCAGGAAAACAGCATTTTAAAGGACCACACGAAGAACCATAAGAAGCAGATAAACGCAGGTTATAAACCTCCAAAGTAAAGTATGACATTGATAACACTTGTATGCAAGAATTTCTATATTAACAGTTTGATCTATATAGATGACTTTGTGTAGTTATCTGTCAAACAAAATACTTGAGTAACTAAAATACTATCGCTAGGTAACTTCTAATAACAGCCATATGCGTGTGAACTATGATTAACCTATTTTTGAAGGAACAATAACTTTGAGGATACTTTGCATTTTATGGGGTTGTTAAAGTTGGCTCCGAGGGGCATAGTTTTGCAAGGGGCTACACCAAGTTTTTGTCGCCTCTTAAGTACTGACCATTTACTGTCATCTGTTTTGATGGGATATGCTCCTTGTTAACATGGAATCTAGGGGGCAAAGCTTAGCATTGGGGAACCAACAAGTCAAAAAGTTATGCCCTGTGAAATGGAAATTTATGTGGAATATTGATAACAAGTAAACACTTTCAAGAAATTCCAATGCTACAGTGTCTTTTATTTCGCCCAGTGTATGTTTTCAACCAAGGTACTAAGATCCCAGTGTATGGTACAGTTTAAACCCTAGAATTTTCATTTTTAGGACATTAATGCAGTGATATGCATGGGAAGACTTCTAAAGAGGACCATATAAGGAATCTGCAGCATCAGGTCTGTCTAATGATTGGTATAAAAGACTACCGAGTGCCTCCATCCAGCACTCCCTCTAGAGGGTTTGCAATGCACGAAGTATTACCCTACTATTGGTGGGGAACGTAACCAAATTTCACCATTACCCTAATGTTTACCTAACTAAACAGGGGCAAAATAGAACATTACCCCCTAAAGAACGCAGCTACGTTAACAATAACCTCTGATACAAAAGGCTGACAAATAATCACTTTGAATGCCGCTAAATCATTTTCACTCATACGCTAATTAATAAACAGCAGCGAATTCACTAAATGTGTAACTCAGTCAGCATAGAAATCCTCCAAACTTTGATTTCCAGAAAGTTCTTTGCATGGTAAACGAGTTGAGTTCAAGCCATGCCAGTATGTGATTACATTACCAGAGAGTGTCTGTCCATGGCAATACATGTAGTTAAAATAACATTAGAATAAAAAAATAAATAAGCATGGGATTAAAACCAGGTGGCTATGTAGTAGTATGCATTGGTACAAGGTTTGAATAAAGCAAGCTCGTGATATCCGCTTGGCTCAGCTTTTATTAACTACTACTAAATGTAAGCTACAACAATATTACATTATTATTACATTAACTAATCTAGATCAAGTCCACTATGTCTAAAGCTAATCACTGTGTTACGCAAGGCTGTGAAAAATCAGCTGTAAATAGATAGCTGGAATAAAATGAATGTATCCAGTCCAGTGGTGGACCATATGCTGGCATGATACTTCTTGAGGAGGTGCAAGTTCTTAAGTATAAGCTGATTGCAACTTATTTGCTTTGCAGGCGACATTGGGGGGGGGGGGCAATCATCTCCATATCTAAAATAGCCCTGAAAACTATGTTACTTTAATGAAGAAGGTGTTCTCTTCCTTCTGTTGTAGCAACATTTTCTATCCCTAGTTTTGTTCACCCAGGCCGATTTGCTGAACTTACTAAGATGACAATGTACACATTGTTTTTCCCTGTACAGAACTCTTTCCACTATATACAAGCAAAGAGAAGCTAAAGTTTTAGTGGTTTTAAAGCCCATTGCAGCAACAGACCGTTGTGGAAATTGAAAACATCCTATTTGAGTTTGTATCACATTTCAACTTAATGCATAGAAAGATCTCCTGTATATAGTTTATGTTTTAAATACGAAATGATAGTACAGCTTTGACACAATGTGCTTAATGCTCAAATACTGCTCAACCTTTTTAGATACAACGTTGCAATAAACATCATAAAATTTATAAAGAAATCAGGCTTATTTTAAGTGTTTTTCTAAAAAAGCTAATTCTTTGCATCAGTCCCTGCCATTTTCACAGAGCAAATTCTGTAGACATAAGAGTTTTTGTACTTGCCTCCAAGTATCAACAGAAGAAGCAATGTGTAAGCTGCAAATTTAACCTGAAAATAAAAGAAAAATATCATGTTAAAAGGTGCACATGCAAGACGAGGAGGAAGTGGGGAAGACTTTAGCCTCACGAAGCTTCAGGAATTAGCAAAAAATATCCCCTATTTTGGGGAAAGATCAACCAGTTTGGCAGAATATTTGCAAGGCTTGGATTCAGGCAACCCCTTCTTCCCTATTCATATACATACAAGCTTTCTTGTGCAAACAGGAAATTTTTGATTCATGTCTTTGATTGTATTGAGGGGCGAGCGGCATATCATTCCCTAAAAATCTTGTACAATTTCTACGAAAATCTGTTTGTTTTCTCGAAAAGTCCCTAAAAATCCTCCAGAAATCCTTTCGTTCTCCTGAAAATCTTGTAAATCATTTGAGGGAGTTATACACCCCTCAGGGAGGGGCTCTATCCAGCCTCCTCCAAGGGTGTTACCAACTGCTCTCTTTGTTGCCTTACTTTTTGTGAAGCTAGTAAGCAATGACTTGGTGCGAGGAAGAGTGTTCGAGGCCTTTGCATGGCACTATGATGATATTGACAAGGGAGAGATTACCCTGCTCGTCAGATTCTTGTGGAAAAGTCTTTGACCGTTATGAAGACCAAAACAAGTTTTTTCCCATACTCTCTAAAGCAGTTTAAGCATTGCAAAACAACTTCAACAAAACGAAATTGTAGCCACTAAACGCAAGTTTTTGTTATTTTCAGACGAATAATTCCAATAACAAAACTAAGATTAGCTCCGACTTAAAATGATAAGAACGAGAGTTTACTGGGTCGCGGATTGAGGGACCTAACTAATCCTTTGCCAGACGGATATCTTGCCTTTTGTTTCACGGCCTAATTTCGGGGATTCGTCAACATCAATCGACGTCATAGGAAGATATTACAAAAGACTATGGTTTCGTAACTAAACGGTAAACTAACTTCTTGTGAACAAGTATTTTTTACAACTTGTTAGATTTTACTGCTATCAGTTCTTGAAACAGGAGCGTTTAAAATAAGCATGTGGGAGAGATTGTTTACAGTAGGCCTTATGCGTCAAAGCACGTGGTCTAGTGTTACGCACACCCGGCTATTTTTAGGCCAACAGTAAACTTATTATCTCAGGAACAATAGGAAAACAGAGCTGGTTAACCATATTCCATGGCAATATTACTTCAATTGAGTGTCATACTGTCAGCCTTTCAACTGAAAACAACAGCCCCCTCCCAGGCAATAAATTCATGGCCTATAAACTGCGTTGATTTTCTGAACAATAACTGACGTTTATATCACTGAATGCCTGGGAAATTTTAGGGCCAGTTTCCAATCAGTGGAATTTTCCGAGGGGGCGCAATTTTTTCACAATCAAAAGTCATTCAACCTTAAATTTCTCTTCAATTGCAAAGCGACATTTTCTCTCGTAGACAAAAGAATTTCCGCCCACTCGGATAATCCCACTGACTAGAAACTGGCGCTTATGCAGCAAAAATTTCGACCATGTGTCTATATTTTTGTAAAATAAAAACTCTTCCTTCCACTAATGTGTAATTTACCAAAATCTCTATCAATTTACAAGGTTTTATGGCTCCTTGAAGTTATGGTTATCAATTGTGGGCCTGCGTTTCCTGTTCATGAGTTGTCCTCTTGGGCAGTGGATTGCTCCTGAAACCTCTGCTCATTCTTTGTTTTGTAATGTACTGTACTTATTTTTCCATCTCTTTTATGTCTTGTGTAGATGTATTCTTGTATTAGGTTGTATTAATGTATTGTATATGTGTAAATTATTTGTTTTATTTAATTTAGGTAAATTGTTAGTGTATTTGTATTCTCTGATGTATTTAGAAATATATTTTAATGAAAACTGAAACTGAAGAAGGCCCTTATAGTTCTGAAATAACGTTTTTAATCTTTCCTGATAATGCTTAAACACAAAATCCAAAGAGCACGGTTTTGTAAAATAACTAATAAACTCATGATAACTTTTAATTCATAATTTATAATTATTTGTTTTGATGACCCTTGCAAAAAAATCATTGACAAGAGAATTTGAAACAAAATGGAAGGTCACAAATTTCAAGAATCCTGAGGCTTTTCAAAGTAGCTCTATCCAAGCCACATCCTGCTAGAATAAATTCAGCTAATATTTGAGGCATTCCAAAGATTTTTTAAATATTCTTTCAAACCTTAGACACATGAAATGGCGAGGGCATATGGCGAGGGCATGAAATGGTGAGGGCAGAGGGGCCAGTGCCTAATGGGGAGGAATACAAGATTGTTTCACAGGGTACAGAAAGTGTGGGGGAAGTTGCCTCAGAGAAGTGTATAATATGTCATACCTTTTAANTTTAATCTTTCCTGATAATGCTTAAACACAAAACCCAAAGAGCACGGTTTTGTAAAATAACTAATAAACTCATGATAACTTTTAATTCATAATTTATAATTATTTGTTTTGATGACCCTTGCAAAAAAATCATTGACAAGAGAATTTGAAACAAAATGGAAGGTCACAAATTTCAAGAATCCTGAGGCTTTTCAAAGTAGCTCTATCCAAGCCACATCCTGCTAGAATAAATTCAGCTAATATTTGAGGCATTCCAAAGATTTTTTAAATATTCTTTCAAACCTTAGACACATGAAATGGTGAGGGCAGAGGGGCCAGTGCCTAATGGGGAGGAATACAAGATTGTTTCACAGGGTACAGAAAGTGTGGGGGAAGTTGCCTCAGAGAAGTGTATAATATGTCATACCTTTTAAGATACGCATCATACGTATTTTTAGTTCATAATTGAAACTGATTTTCTCATAATGAAGCAAAAAAGGTACACTCGATGGAATTATGGATGACGGGGATCACTCAACTTGGCCCACTTTGACCCATCTTGCCCACCCAGAAATGTTAAAAAATTATGTTTTACAACAATGTTTTACAACCTTTCAAAAAATCTACAGGGAGAATTGACTTGCTTATTTATCCAAATTGCGTCCAAAATCAACAAACTTTTAGCGGTTAAAGAGCCATTGCCACCCAGGGTCCTTTGCGGGCACGCTGCAATTTCAGACTGTTTGAAAACAAAATCTGGCCTAAGCGGAAAATATGGACACTGCAATGGTTGAATTGATAGAAAAGTTCTACTTTAGTTGACTTTTCCAGCAGTTCCATCACTGCAGTGTGGATCCATATTTTCGGCTTAAAGGGAATCTAAGCATATATATGCCGTTGATCAAAATAGCCGAGCAAAAACAATAGACCTTGACACAGGCCGAATCATATTTGGGCAAGTGATTCAAGTCAACAGGAAATACTGATATCTGATAGGCTGGAATTTGAACGCAAGTGGCTTGAGCCACTTTTATATGCTTAGATTCCCTTTAAGCCAGGTTCAATTTTCTGTCAGTCTGAAATTGCAGGGTGCCTGCAAAGAACCCTGGGTGATAATGGCTCTTTAAGCTTGTTTCTCGTGCACTGCTTATTGTGAAACGTTTGCCCTTACAGAGGTCCACTGCNATATATGCCGTTGATCAAAATAGCCGAGCAAAAACAATAGACCTTGACACAGGCCGAATCATATTTGGGCAAGTGATTCAAGTCAACAGGAAATACTGATATCTGATAGGCTGGAATTTGAACGCAAGTGGCTTGAGCCACTTTTATATGCTTAGATTCCCTTTAAGCCAGGTTCAATTTTCTGTCAGTCTGAAATTGCAGGGTGCCTGCAAAGAACCCTGGGTGATAATGGCTCTTTAAGCTTGTTTCTCGTGCACTGCTTATTGTGAAACGTTTGCCCTTACAGAGGTCCACTGCTTATTGTGAAACTTTTGCTGGTACAAAGGTCCTCAAATTGAGAGGGAAACAATCTAGAAGGAAGTGACTTAGCACAGGACAATTTTGACAATAGATAACTACTAAGTACATTATCTGATGACAGAAATTGGGGTGATAAAGTTCCTAAACCACAATTTCTGGCAACCAACATGACACAACATGTGCACTTTCCACAACAATATCCTCACATGTTGCTATTTTCAGATTGACCAACTCCACGCCCAAAACACAGCGTTTGGTAATTTTCAAACTGTGAAAGAAATTCCTGACCTCTTTAAAATTGATATTATGTTTCTTCTGATAAAGATAATGTAAAAATTTAATCTCTAGAAAAACCCAAAAACACATGTTCACCTTAGAAATAAAGCCACAAACAGAGCAGAATTAAAAATACATCTTATGAGTTTACGTAAAATTGCGGTAAAAGCTCAGTCAAAGTAAACAATTATTATCAGAAATTTTCATCAGAGTTTGTAAAATGTTGGGATTTACTTTATCAATGAGCTGAAATTTTCTACTTGAGTTTTTTTGATTAAAATATCAATGAGCTAAAACTTTCTAGTACTTGAGAGAGCTGGGTGTGATTGATTAAAAATCAGTCTAGTTGACATGAATCTTGTCTAAGAAGTAAATATATCGCCTCTCAAGTACTGGGCGGTATCCTTTGGGCTAGACTACTCAAAATCAGCCTGAAGGCAAGAAGCAATATAATCAATAAACTTGGGAGGCTTGCAAATGGCTTGGGGGGAGATTACATTATTCTGTTTGTATCACCTGGCATTAATAAATTATGTATCTTTGGATTAACAGATTAATATAGCTTTAGCAGACTTTTTAGCGGGTTTCAATTGACCCCAACCGGTAAGGGCTGTTCAAATCACTATGGGGCAAAACTTTGAGAGTGTTCTCTCAATGGATGAAGGTTTTTTCAAAATTTACAGACATTCTCTAATAAATATTTCATATATGTGATGGATAATCATAAGTTTTTGATATTGGAAACATTTGCTTGAGTTCAAATTGATGCAAGATAATCCCATAAGGATTCTGGATTATGAAAGACCGACTTGGATTTCGAAATTAGTCCAGAATCAAAGTAAACTTAATCCAAGCCCACAAAAACAAAGGAAAATGTCGTCTTTAGGCCTGCAAATTGAACCACATAGCTTGTCAAAGTTGCTATGATTTTGAGATGTTTTCAAAACTTATACACCAAAGAAATGAGGCATCTAAAGCCCAAGCTATGAATGTATAAAGTCAAAGAAAAATAGATGTGAAACTCTGGGGATAGTGTGGGCGTAGGCTGGTTGGTGTGGACAAAACGGGTCAGAGTTTCACATCAATTTTTCTCAGTGGGGGGAAATGAGTCACAGGCAATTTTATGAATTCGCTTTCATCATTTTTCTTTAAATAATAATAATAATAATTCCAAATCCCCATTCCGGGGCAGTTACGTACAGTCATACATGCATTTACATATCATTATTTATACGTAACACTGGATTGGATTAGGCTCAAAGGGTGGAATTGTTTCTTAATTGTTTACACCCTTCTAATAAATTTCATTACTTCATTTGTGTATTTGACAAGGCGGTCATAATCATCTCTGTAGATATGCTCCACCCCTGATTTCTTTGTATGATTTTTGATAATATGTTCATAGGACTCTTNTTTTCTCAGTGGGGGGAAATGAGTCACAGGCAATTTTATGAATTCGCTTTCATCATTTTTCTTTAAATAGTAATAATAATAATTCCAAATCCCCATTCCGGGGCAGTTACGTACAGTCATACATGCATTTACATATCATTATTTATACGTAACACTGGATTGGATTAGGCTCAAAGGGTGGAATTGTTTCTTAATTGTTTACACCCTTCTAATAAATTTCATTACTTCATTTGTGTATTTGACAAGGCGGTCATAATCATCTCTGTAGATATGCTCCACCCCTGATTTATTTAAAGATAATTGGCTTCAATTAAGAACAAACAATATATTGTCTATTGAACAACCAAAGCAATATTACTACAACTTGTGACTTTCTGACTCTATTATAGAGCCAAAACTCCACTAGCCCGTTGTGCCCCACTGTGACCTGTTCCATTTTTCCCCCACTCCACCCAATGTAGGTTTAAAATGGGACAGAAGGGTATAATAGTTGCAAAGTAACAGAGGTATAAAGTAATTGAGAAATGAACAGAGGCATAAAATCTCACCATCATAAAGCTCTGAAGATGATTATCTATTCTGATTTAGCCTCTGCTTCTGCTTTCTCATTTTCAGTTGCTTCCCCATTTACTTGTGCTGCTTCCTCTGTTTTCGTCTCTTCCTCAGCGGGTTTCGTTTCTTCAGTCGTTGCTGCTTCCTCAGTTTTAGCTTCAGCATCTTCAGATTTCTTCTCTTCCCCTTCTGCTGCAGGTTCTTCCGTCTTTTCTTCAGCTTTGTCACCCTCCTCGGCAGCAGCATCATCTTTCTTCTCCTCGCCCTTTTCTTCATCTCCAGAATTCTCTTCCTTCTTCGCCTCTCTCACCTTCTTTTTGCCTGTTTTGAAGCTGAATCGCCTTCGGATATGAGTATGCTCTGGCTTATCACCAAGAACGACATCAGCCCAATCAGCCCAGAATTCTCCCTTCAGCCTGTCAACATACTCGGATAGATTCTTTAATTCATCTTTGACCAATTTGGAAAGGGGCGTTTCAAGTCCTGCGTACAAAATGTTAGCAAGAAGGCCAAATGCAGTGCAATCTACTGTGGTAGCTTCAGCCCCCATGATGTAGGGTTTCTCCCCCAGATAATCACTCAGGGCGCGTAAATCATTCTCAGCGATTTGATAAATCTCCTCTTTGGAATGGCGGCCTATTCCTTGATGGTCGAGGGCTGACCGCGCTTTGCGTTGACTCATTTTGAAATTAACAGTGAAACCAAACCCCTTTTGGTGGGAAGCATTGATTTTCTTCCATTCGTTGTACTCATCTATCCATCTCGAGTACGTGAGGGTGAACGAGGTGTTTTCCTCCATCATCACTCGCAACGCCCTTGACTGCGCTTTCTCTGATTTTCCTAAATCCTTATCCATGTCAATCTCAAAAGTCTTATTCAAATACTCAATAATGAAATTGGAATCTGGCATCCTCTCACCCTTATACTCGATCCATGGCATCTTCCCTTTCTTCCCCACTTTATATGAATGGACATTCTCGTATGGGATCTTGTTCATCCTCAGGAAAGTTTCCAGTTTCAGACAGAATGGGGACAGGCTTGGAAGATTAGTGGCAGGAGGGAACTGATGAAGCATAACTTTTGGTGGGCCTTCTTCTTTCTTTTCTTCCTGGACTTCGACTTTATCAGCGGCTTGCTCCTCAGTCGTAACTTCAACAGCAGGAGTAGCATTTTCTTCAGCTTCAGCGGGGGCTGGTTCGTCCTCTTTTGCAGGCTCTGCACCGCCGTTTTCTTTTCCCTCTACGTGCTCGACCAGTTCGACGGCCTTGGTTTCTTCTTGGCCATGTGTGGAATCGCTGCTGCCAGATTCAACAGTTTTCACAACAGTCGTTTCAGTAACGGAGCCTTCTGAAGTCGTAATAGTCTTGGTTTCTGTGATTTCCACAGTCTCATGAGTGACGATAACATTTTCTACTTCAGACATGATGATTTTGTGTCGCGATCTGTGATTTTTATAGGTCTGATCGCAAATCAAACTTTCGTACTTATTTCAGTTGAGTTTGAGCCAGCTTTGATCGAACAACGCCCTTCTTCAACGTTACGCAGCTTGTCTTCTCATTCATATGCATATTCATGCCCTCCAAGAATCAAATCAACCAATCACAGACCACCACCTTTGTTCTCGAATCAATTCATGCGATTCATCATTGTCTGATAAGCCAATCAAATTACAGCTTTCGGATAATTAGGCGGGAAAAGATCACAGGGATGTGAAATTATCATTGTTTGGGAAGTAAAATGCAGCACGCTGGATGGAGTAGTAGTGTTGCAACATAGTCAATGGTTGCAAATACTCCTCACAAATACATGCATTTTTATACAGTACAGAGGAGAATTTGACCCATGTCATGGAAGTTTCTTAAATTCTAATAAATTACTAAAGTTGGCCTCATAATTTTCTTAGAAGTTTCCTCAAAATTTTCGTTGTTTACATTGGCAAGGCCTTCGCAAACGGCTCGCAGACGCAGCAGTTTTATGAAATCATGCGCTTCTGTCTAGACAACCCAAGTAATACCGAGAAAAACAGCACCAGAAACAAGAGAAAAATGCCTTGGGCTTCTTGAACAAACCGAAATAAGTTTAAAGAATAACTTTTAGCGGTTTCTGAATTGTTTGGGTGTTCTGAGAATTAAGTTTCTTATAAAACAGCTTATCGTAAAAACTGCGTGTACACTGCTCACAAATACTCTTATCAGCTTTGTGTGTATGGTAAACGCAAGCAATGTCTGAGAGGCAAGATTGTATTTTAATTTTGTGGTAAACAAACAGAAAAGATCTTGTTAGTTTAGACACCGTAAAGGACTGCGACTGGTACTTTGACTGGGAGATCATACTTTTGGGCCTTGAATGAGTTCTGGAGGATTTTCAGAGGTGTAAACTTCATAATATTCAGCTGGTGTTTTGGGTCACACAGAACAGAATTCCTTCCCCTGTGGATTTGCTTGGCTATAGAAATATATTTGCTTTTGATTTTAAACTTTGGACTTTTCAATTTGTAAACAAGGCTTTGACGGACAACCGATTGAATAGACAAATCGTTGTGAATTCTTTGGGGACGGAAAGTATACAATTTGGCACGTGACTGCATCACTGCATATCATATGCTGCATATTAGGGTTATTAGAAAATTCCACGAATTCCACAAACAGCTAATAAATACTCGTGATTTCCTAATTGACTGAATTTTGTTACAAACTGAATTTGAGCATGATTTGAGGGAATTCAGGGCTGTGGCAAAATTTCAAAACTTGGCAATTTGGAAAAGGGAGGGGCGCGGCGGCGATGCATCGCGGAAAATTTGACTCATCTCTGACGCAAAGTTATCGAACATGCACGTGACGTGAGTCATTTTTTACGGGTTGCATTTAAATTGAGCAATTGAGCAATAATGTTTATTCATATGGGACAATTTCAGAATTTGATCAATATTTTTGAATACTTGTCACAAGCTTAGGCATGGTGATGACATTTAGGCTACAAGTTCCGCATTACCATTTCTTTCGATTGGAAAAGGGAGGAAAAAAGGTGGGACACTTTTATTCTCGCGTGGGAACCCTTTTATCCAAGCTTTTAACCAAAATCTGATAAAAATGGCCCAAGGCAAGATGCGACCACAATAGAAAGATTTGCGAGTTATAAATGTACGGTGACATTTGAATACAGTATTTTTAGCAAAACGACAGTGCCTCAGACTCTTTCCATAAACACGTATTTTTTTTTATAAGAAACTAAGAATTTAAGCCAGTANAAATTTGATCAATATTTTTGAATACTTGTCACAAGCTTAGGTATGGTGATGACATTTAGGCTACAAGTTCCGCATTACCATTTCTTTCGATTGGAAAAGGGAGGAAAAAAGGTGGGACACTTTTATTCCCGCGTGAGAACCCTTTTATCCAAGCTTTTAACCAAAATCTGATAAAAATGGCCCAAGGCAAGATGCGACCACAATAGAAAGATTTGCGAGTTATAAATGTATGGTGACATTTGAATACAGTATTTTTAGCAAAACGACAGTGCCTCAGACTCTTTCCATAAACACGTATTTTTTTTATAAGAAACTAAGAATTTAAGCCAGTATTGAAAGTTTCTTAAATTATCAGATTTTCATTACTCTGAGTTTCTTGCAAGTTTCTTAGACGTTCCATAACAATATACATGTTTACTACCTGTGCCCTCGTGAACATTTCAAAACAAAGTTTTCAAGCCTTCCAATGTTATTAGACATTACTCAAGTACCTCCTGAGCAATATGATACAGGAAACAAGTGAAAATAAAGTAAAAATATGCTAAGAAATTCCTTTTTATTTAAAAATGAATAGTTTCTTAAGTTATATTTTTCCAGTACTGCAGTTTCTTAACTTTTTGGCGATCTGAGAGTTGAGTTTTTTATAAGGAGTTTCTTATAAAAAAAAATTACAGGTCGCGGAGAAATCTTACTTGCCAGTTAATTGTGTCACATTTCTCTCATGTCTTCTCTCTGTCAGTTCAGCTTCTATTTGAATCCGTTTAGGCCCACATGGTGTTGTGCGTTTGTGTACACACGCCTAAACAGATACAAATAGAAGCTGAACTGACAGAGAGAAGACATGAGAGAAATGTGACACAATTTACTGGCAAGTAAGATCAAATTTTATCAAATCTATAATTTTTCTCCCCCACCTGTGAAAAAATACTTGTATCATTGCATATATCCAACAGTCTTCTAGAACCATCAAGGCTTCATATCATCATCGCACATTTGACGAATATTTGAAAGCCGAAAGGTTAAATTTCAATTTAGCCTGAGTGGCTTGAAGAAAGCTAAACATGTGTGGTGTAGGAAATTCGAACATGACCCTCTAACATGTTTAACGTTGACCACAACCAGAAAGGAAATTAGTGATAGTCATTTATAGTCATTCAAACATTTCAAGAATGTCGAAACCTCAGGTCGAAACGGAACTTACTAAAAGGGTGAACGGAACTTAATTTATGTTAGTATATATAGCTGCCATGCCTGTATTAGGTAGTGCATTTTGCTAATGATGATGATGATGACTACAAGGACAAGTGACAATCGAGAAGCTATAGCTAAGAGATGTTGATAGATCGATATATGAACCAACTGAGAACATTCTGGAAGTCTGCTGAGTCTGGAAGTGAGAATAGTTCCCATACCCCTATATCCATGCAAATTAGGGGACTGTTTTACCACATTTCTAAAGTTTTGTTAACTGTTCTAACACTAAGCTTGACAGATCCATCTTGTTGGATTTTGTCTTGCTGTTGTCTTTGAATGTTTAATAATTGTCACTCTTGAACTCGAAAAGTGATCATAAAATTCCTTCAGAGGAAAGGCAACTGNCCACCTGTGAAAAAATACTTGTATCATTGCATATATCCAACAGTCTTCTAGAACCATCAAGGCTTCATATCATCATCGCACATTTGACAAATATTTGAAAGCCGAAAGGTTAAATATCAATTTACCCAGAACGGCTTGAAGACAGCTAAACATGTGTGGTGTAGGAAATTCGAACATGACCTTCTAACATGTTTAACGTTGACCACAACCAGAAAGGAAATTAGTGATAGTCATTTATAGTCATTCAAACATTTCAAGAATGTCGAAACCTCAGGTCGAAACGGAACTTACTACAAGGACAGGTGACAATCGAGAAGCTATAGCTAAGAGATGTTGATAGATCGATATATGAACCAACTGAGAACATTCTGGAAGTCTGCTGAGTCTGGAAGTGAGAATAGTTCCCATACCCCTATATCCATGCAAATTAGGGGACTGTTTTACCACATTTCTAAAGTTTTGTTAACTGTTCTAACACTAAGCTTGACAGATCCATCTTGTTGGATTTTGTCTTGCTGTTGTCTTTGAATGTTTAATAATTGTCACTCTTGAACTCGAAAAGTGATCATAAAATTCCTTCAGAGGAAAGGCAACTGTGGCAGTTATTTTTGACGTATTTTTTATAAGAAACTCTTTAAAAGAAACTCAGATCATCAAACAATTGAGCAATATTTAGGACATAGGAGCTCCACAGGGGACGTCTAACTGGTCTGAGAATGTTTCCATATTTTGATACTTTTGTAGGTTAAAACCGGTTAAAACTGACATGTACTGCAGTTAGCAATGCTCAAAGTGATAGGTTTCATCGTTAGCTAGTTTACTCTCTGTCAACAAACACAACTGTTCAATATACCAATATATTCGTTAGTTGGTTGAAAACTGCATGGGAGACATTACCTTGGGTGCCAGACCCACCCTGAAAGACAAACGTGGCAAAAGGAAGAACCACTTTCCTTTGGCTTGGGTAATACACTCATTTTTTTATAAGAAAAAGCTTACAAGAAACGGTAGGCTCAATTTTTTTAACTACCCTACCTGAATTAAAAAGCTGTGAAACTTTTGTAATTTGTAACTTAAATTTTCCCTGGTCACTCGAAAATGTTTTGACACTCTGTACAATAATAGTGGATGTTTTGGCATTGTTTTGAGTGAAAATTATGTTATAACATGTTTTGAGATCTTATTAAGTATTTAGTAATTTGGAAGCTATTCTAACAACTATATTGGCTCTACACTTAGGGCATTATAAGAAACACCTAAGAAACTTTGGTAGAAAAATGGCCCTAAAATTTAAGAAACTGCCCCCAACTCCGGACCTTGGTTTCTTATAAAAAAAATGAGTGTATGTGGGGTAGAGATACCTGTAAGTTTCTTAAAAACTTGATTTTCTCAAAAATCAGAAATTGTGTATACAGGTATTTAAAATTCACAGATAGAATCAATTCTGAAATCCCGTAAAGCAACTTTCTCACTACCCTGGGTACTTTCTCACATAAAATCCAACCTCCTCCTCAGGGCCTTCTTTCGTATTGGGACGGTCCAATATGACAAAAGGCCCTGGGGAGAGGTTCCAAAAATTCAATAGGCCGAGGAAAAGGATGACGAAAACGGTAAAAAGGCTATAAACGGCAGCAGAGACTGAGAGGCTGTTCGCCTTAAAATTCAAAATTGCCAGAAAGTTTTTTCTGTTGGCGTATACACATTAAAAAGCTAGAGAACATGATGAAGTCTAAAACGATGGTCTTCAAGGGCCTTCAAGTCTCTCAATGAGTTGGCTCCGCAACACCTGTGTAATCTTTTCACCAGAAACTCGGAATGCTCCTCCTGCAGCCTCCACAATACTGAGACTGAATTAAGGTTGCCAAAGAAAAAGTCAGCGAATGGGCAAAAATGTTTTGCTTTCCGGGGAGCAAAACTGTGGAATAGCCTTCCCGCTGAGTCTACGATAGCATCCTCCCTAAATAGTTTTTAAAATCTATTTAAAGGGTTGAACTTTTTCTTTCCATTGTAAATAATGTATATTTATTGTAAATTGGTTTTTAACATTACGGTTTTTTATATTCTTATATGTCATCAATTTTGATTGTATATTGTAATCGAGTTTTTATTGGAGGGGTCCTTGAAAAATAGAACCCTCCTTGACAGGATGACATATATGAAAATATGAGATTTTCAAAAGTTAAGTCACATTATTGGAGATTCAATTCCCAACCTCCTTTCCATTACAACTTTCCGCGACCTCGTTCTGCGACAAAGTACAAAACAAGAAAAAGTCATGTGAGCAAAGGCATGACGTTCTCTATGCACAGTCATTATTTTTGGGTCAGGTTGACCCATGCTTAAAAGCTGAAAATCTTCCAAGGTTTAAAAAGTGGCGATGAGCTGGTTAGGAACAATGGAACAATCAAATTATTCTATTTGCAAATGTTAATCCCAAGCAAATTTAGCTGGGATAAAATATAAAAGATTTCCAAGAACAAAATGCTCGTCAAGGATCGAAGCTCAGCGAGAAGGGTAATTCCGTCAGAAAAGTGAAGCATTGAGAGCATGGAAAAGAAAACACAGCATACGTGGAGGCACATATTTCTGAGAGGCACACATTTCTGAAAAAGGAGAGTTTGCCTCGTTTGAATGCAAATGAGAAAGTGGTAAGAACTTTACAGATGAGTATCCAAGAAATTGTCTTTATCCCCTTCTTATTCTACCTGTTTCAAGTTCACTGAGGGGAGAGAGGTTTTTTAAATCGATTTTGGCTCTTGGTTTCTGATTCATTTACGCTTCCATGCCAAGTCTCAAAGAAACTGGTGTAGCTACAAGTAATTTTCTCACGGCGTGCAAGAGGTCGTTGCTTCTTTGCTCCCCATTAAAAACTAGCATCCTCTTTTCAAAAATTGCATTAGATTTCCCAACTTCTTCGTCTTCCCCAAAGAATTATGTGCTTCCTGCTCCCTTGTTCCGTACTTTTCATAGTCGTGCTCCCTAGCTTCCAGTCCTTTTTAGCGGCTCTCTTGCTCTTTATAGCTTGATAAGGCCCCTAGTTCTGTATATTGAAAAAGTAGGAAAAATAGGGCCTCACCACGGAGATTNGTCTTCGCTAGAGGGTTATTATACGAGATGACGAACAACCTCAGAGTATGAACCGGCGTTTATTTTTCTGTGTTTTGTAGCTTAACCACCACCCATATAGGCCATGTTTTGGAACACAGTATCTTTACCATATTATATAAACACTCTTTCTTGATAGGGGGTAGGAGTGTGTATAAGTGAGCGAAGCACTGTTGCAAATATAACCTTAACTGTGATTGCTAGATAAATATTTTAATTTCAGCTTGGTTATAATTCCGAACGGTCTTTTTCTTCACCGTTCAATTCCGCTGCGTTCACTGTCAAAACAACGTTAGCTTCAAATTAAGCATTAACTCAAAAAAATTGTTTTTGTAACACTGAAAGAATTTACCCATCATACCGTGAAAATCTCATTGGAGGATTCTTTATGCAAGTGGGATAATCTCGCAGTAACCTGATTTTTAACAGTTGCCAAGCTCGCTGCTTTCCCTCATAAGATTATTTTGCGATTTAAAATTGATCGTTATCTCAATCGAAATCATGAACTAAAACAGTGTTTTTTCTTGCATCAAAGGCGATGAACAGTTATTTAATTAAATGTCCCTGGATTAAGTTATTGTTAATGGAGAATACATTTTTGATCCCAAAGGACTGAAGTTTAAATTGAAAACATTTTGAAAGCAAATGATGGGATTCTATTTAACCACACACCAATGACTGACTACGGGTAAGTAAAAATGTATCGGGGTTTGCCAAACTATAAAATCATGTAATATCCATCTTATTAATTTCAACGATTGTTCATTTTATTGCAGAGAAGCTAACTTAGAAGTGAAAGATAATTCACAACAATTGGTCACATCATCAACAGATGATGAAGATGAAGTTACCGTTTGTAGCGCCAAGCGCTGGGATCACAGAAGTAAAGAGAACCTAATCGAGTCTGCAACTCCTGTTGGTGGGGCTGGAACCCCGTCTGCCCGACTCTTCTAGCTGCAAGTCAGAGGATTACACCAATGCGCATGCGCCACAACACCTTCAACAGTTAAGGGCGATTTTTATTTTGCAAAATAACGATTAAATGTTGCAAATTTTCAGATCTCAAATGGCGACAATTGCATCCAAAATCTTTAATAGGCCACACAGATATTTAGCAGGCGAGGGACACATATTTGTCATTTTTCTTCTCAAAAAGCATGGCTGTCCTAAATTGGACAAAATTTGATGGACTATGAATGCTATAGCTACTTTATTCTTAGGTGTGACACGATTTTCGGGACAAACTACAACGAAGTTGCTTTCTCAGATACCGGGTGTCCCAAAAAGGCCCCATGTTTTAAAAAACACCAAAATTAGATTATATGGTCAATTTTCAAAACTCTTCTTTTGGCAAGTAGATCAAGGACCAAAGTATTTTCCAGTTGTAGCTTATCATTTTGATTGGTTTTAGAAATTAGCAAATTTGACTCTTTTTAGGGCTACCTGATTTTGAATCACACTGCAAAAATGCACAGATGATTAACAGATTAAATTCATTGCGTATGTTAAGCATCTAACTTGGTCATAAATATCAGAAGAAACGCACACGGTCATTGGACGCNTTCGGGACAAACTACAACGAAGTTGCTTTCTCAGATACCGGGTGTCCCAAAAAGGCCCCATGTTTTAAAAAACACCAAAATTAGATTATATGGTCAATTTTCAAAACTCTTCTTTTGGCAAGTAGATCAAGGACCAAAGTATTTTCCAGTTGTAGCTTATCATTTTGATTGGTTTTAGAAATTAGCAAATTTGACTCTTTTTAGGGCTACCTGATTTTGAATCACACTGCAAAAATGCACAGATGATTAACAGATTAAATTCATTGCGTATGTTAAGCATCTAACTTGGTCATAAATATCAGAAGAAACGCACACGGTCATTGGACGCTTGAACGAGGATGAAAAATCTCAGAATTTTAAACCTTAGGCAAGATTTACAATGTCAATTAAAAAGTATGGCTCAGAATAAGGCTTTTCAGGGTCTTGTTTTATACCTTAGTAATGAGAAAAAATATTTTATCATTTTTAGAGATTATTGGATTATTGAAAAAACAGACCAAAAAGATATTTACGGATAGGCTTAAAGACCCATTGCTAACCATGATCCTTTGTGCGCTGAATGAAAAGCAAGACAAATACGACCTATGCCAGAAACGACTTTCATATCATAATAAAGTCGACTTTGGCGCCACAAAGGGTGATGGTTAGCTTTGGGCCTTTTAATAATCGATTCTATTTCGTCATCGGCTCCGTCGCTACGGAGGAGTACGAGAGAGAGCAGTAGCTCATGCCAACTAGCTGTGTGGTGTGTTCATGCGAAGCCAGTCACGAAATTTTGCAGCTCTTTTGGACAGCCTTCAAATATTCCATTTTGATGTGAATTTGGTATTGGTTACCAAAGTTTTGCCTCTGTCGCGTTGACAAGATAAGTATCGCACTATATTTATCTTGTAACAAAGGGTACTTTTTTGAGACAGCCGGTACCTTACTTCGTGCAAAAGAAATTAAGTACTTGTTTTGGATATGCGTGAAAGAAACTGGCCATCATAATAATAATAACAATGATTATACAGGGTAGCCTCTTCAACACTCTTACGTGTTGTTATCAACGAAGGCCCTGTTATCAACGAAGGCCATGTGTAAAAGAAGCATGTCAACAGAAAAGACATTGTCCTTGTGGTACACCCTTAGATTGCTACTGAGACAAAAATCTTAATTTAGTAACATTGATTTACTTGCAGCAAATGCAATATGGGTCAAAATATATCATTCAAATTACTCGACCCCTGCTGTGTCTTGCTTGGAGATTCAATAAACCAAAAAAGATAGCATTTATTATCGAGTTATAACTAATTAATGTTGGCCGCAATGATTTTGCGAAATAATATGCACAATCTTGGCTTTGAGTATTTACATTTACGGGATTGATAACAGTAAGTAATGAATTTGCCAGAGATGTGGTCGGCCACAATTTCTTTGAAAAGAATGAAGGTCAGATGTCGTTTCAAAATAATTAAATTGTCTGATTGTAAGAAATAGCAAGCGTGGGATATGTGTTCCAAAGTTGCCTATATCGATCCTGGGCTGTAAGAAACGCGATAGCAGTTTTATTCCTCCCTGTGTCCCTGTGAAGGTTATTGAAATTTGAAGGACACAGGGATACAAGGGCAACCGGGCACAGGGAAACAGGGAAGAACAAAACTGCTGAAGCAACAACTACTACCGCGTTTCTTAACGCCCTTGCATCGACAAAAAGTCATAACAAAAAATCTAAGGGTATACATCGAGAAATTTTACTCTGCAGCTTCTATACACGTATCTCTCATAAGAAAATGTTTATATATAGAGCTGAATTCTCAGAACACAAACAAACTTCAGAACTGGGTNATATCATTCAAATTACTCGACCCCTGCTGTGTCTTGCTTGGAGATTCAATAAACCAAAAAAGATAGCATTTATTATCGAGTTATAACTAATTAATGTTGGCCGCAATGATTTTGCGAAATAATATGCACAATCTTGGCTTTGAGTATTTACATTTACGGGATTGATAACAGTAAGTAATGAATTTGCCAGAGATGTGGTCGGCCACAATTTCTTTGAAAAGAATGAAGGTCAGATGTCGTTTCAAAATAATTAAATTGTCTGATTGTAAGAAATAGCAAGCGTGGGATATGTGTTCCAAAGTTGCCTATATCGATCCTGGGCTGTAAGAAACGCGATAGCAGTTTTATTCCTCCCTGTGTCCCTGTGAAGGTTATTGAAATTTGAAGGACACAGGGATACAAGGGCAACCGGGCACAGGGAAACAGGGAAGAACAAAACTGCTGAAGCAACAACTACTACCGCGTTTCTTAACGCCCTTGCATCGACAAAAAGTCATAACAAAAAATCTAAGGGTATACATCGAGAAATTTTACTCTGCAGCTTCTATACACGTATCTCTCATAAGAAAATGTTTATATATAGAGCTGAATTCTCAGAACACAAACAAACTTCAGAACTGGGTCAAATTCTTAGTTTCTCATAAAAACGTGCATGACTGCTTTTTACGTAAATCAAAGGTGTCTTTTAAAGTTAAATTCGTTTAGAATTTAATAATAAATCGATCAAAATTCGAAGATGGCACTAAGTTTCGTCTGATCTGCGACGGCACTTCTCCTTTCAGTAGAATCTGTTTTAAGACCGTCTGAGCTATTTACATCTATCAGTGAGACAAATTTCATTTTTTGAAGAAGATCTTAAATCTTAAAGATGGCTAATGCAAACACAGGTAATGCTGGAAGCAAGTCCAAAGATGTTCAACTAGCCGTTAAAATTTTTTGTCATTTCTGAACAGCTTTTAAAATTAGCAATGAATATAACAATTACGCACAATCAGACTTTACCAATGCTCAAATACAATACGAAGGGTGGCATCAATGTATCGAGTATTCCTTTGTTTTTCATACTCCAAATGACATTAGTGAGCCTGCACAAACTAACGCCCAAAAGCCACAAAATTAATCAGTTTGTCGTGAGTTACAATTACAAGTTTCTATTTAATACCTCTTCTTTGGAAACTCGATCTCGATCTCTTCATCTGAATTTTCGGGAACAAACGATCCCTTCTTATGTTTGTTGCTTGGCGACTGCTTGGCAGTTGATGTCATCTTGATGAAGATATTCAAAGCATTGCGAAGAAAGAGGCACAGTCACAGCTTGTCGTTAAGACTTGGTAGTTCGTCCAAATTGCTGAAGAATGTCAAGGCTAATATTGCAAAAAACAAAATATTTGAAATTGAAAAGAAGCAAACTCGAAAAAAGCTACTGTCATACTGTCATCAACAGGAAGAATAGTTTCAGAATAGACAATAACGCTGAAGATGGCGGCTCCAAAGACTCTGTTGTGTTTCGTTGCAAAGCATGCTGGTAGAAAGCTCCCTGACGACCACCTAACGACGTAAAAATTTCGGTCTGCCGTTTCGGCTAGCTAGCTTGAATTCGTATCGACCTTGAATTCGAATGCAACATGGTTCGAAATGAAACCTTTCCAATGTAAAAAAAGTAAAGTTTTGATTCGAATTGAAGATTCGCGTTCGAATTACAAAATTTTCCTGTTTGTTTACATTGATTACTTGTTCCGAACTTTACCACAGCTAGCTAGTCGAAACAGCAGACCAAAACTTTTACGTCGTTAGGTGGTCGTCAGGGAGCTTTTTACCAGCATACTTTGCGCGGCCGCCATCTTTAGCGTTATCGTCTATTACAAAGAAAGTAGTGGAATATTTCCCTCAGCAAAGTAAGTTTTAAGCTATGAAAAACAAGCGTAGATTTTGTCAATATACTGCTCCTTTTGATTGGCACGCTGGTACAAACCTGGATGGCTAACTCATTCATTGCGCAAGGAGCATGGGCGACAAAACTTTAAAAATGATTGCACGAATGTGATTATTGCATCTTCCTTTTGATGTCATGGCTTGAAAGGGACTTCAGGTACTTTGCTATTATTGTTCATTGGCAATTTTTGATATCTTGATTATTTTCAGAATTACAGCGTTTCTTCTTTTTTTCTTTTTCTTCATAGCAAGTTTTGAAAAAATTAAAATCATCGTAAATCCTAAATTGATAGAGAAAAACGGTGCAATCTTCAAGAAACCCATACGTAAAGAAAGTCTGCAATATGGTGCTGAGCAGACATTTTTCGCTTTTCTGGTTTATGACTTAGCAGTTTGATGACGTCACAACCTCAAAACTGGTTTAAACACAATAAACGCTGTAATTTCGTAAATAATCAAGATATCAAAAGTTGCCAATTAGTAATAATAGCAAAGGACTTGAAGTGCCTTTCAAGACTTTCAATTAAAAGGAAGATTCAACAACCATTCGTGCAATCAAAAATTCTCGGCAAATGATTGGTTGATATTCAAACTGATCACATGAATAGAGAAAATTGCTTTAATGCGTGATTGAAAAGAAATTTTAGTTGATCACATGCCCTGCTTTGGGAGGCCCAGTTGTATGGACACATTACCTTTAAGCTGTTTACAGATACATTGCATTACTCTATTCATTAGAAATAGAAAAGGATACGATTATCATTGGCTTTTCATGTAGCATGTAACCATGCAATAATGACATTGCTTTTGCAGCCAATTCATCTGATGGGAAGGTGACGAAGGCTTGCCCTTTCATACGACCTTCTTTCATCAACCTGATGTCAAAACTGCAAAAAAGAAAAATCATTCGATGCTGCCTTTTTTACTCCTGAAAAAGTGGGTGCAATTCTGTACATAAAAGAATTTACATAAATTGATGACAGAAATATTCAAAACAGTGAACGGTATCAACCTATAAAATATTTGGGAGTTCGGGACAACTGCATTTTAGCGGACCAGCTTTATGTCATATCTCTCAGGAACGAGTTCGAACAAGTACCCTACTAACCCTAACTAAACCTACCTTACTGTAACTAAACTAACCCTAACTTACCCTAACTTACCCTAAAATCCCTTTTCCAAAACTCAACCCTGACCCAAACCCTTACCCCATGACACATAACTTGCCCATATTGAAAGCTGGTCCGCTAAAGTGCAAACTAGCCGGGAGTTCTTTAACAAAAAGACGTCCAGTACAATCTAAGGCCCAAGATCTTACATCAGCTACTTGCAGCGAGGACGATGGGGTGTGGGTTAAATTCCCTTGCCTTTAGAGAAAGCTTTCTATGAGATACCTTAAAACGACGTAACAAAGCTAGTAAATACGGGAGCTGCATTCAAAACGAGGATCAAAACTTGGAACGTTGACAGATGCACCTATAAAATATGTAAATAGCTTTAGATATTAATCATTTCATGTAAGCTTTCTTTTTGGAAAAACTACTACCAATTTTTTAGTAAATTTTCCTTACCTTTTTCTTTCTTCTTCCTCGCATTTGTGCAGAAATCTGTGAAATATGTATTCCAGGTCCTATGAAAAATAAAACAAGCATAAAAAATTGCACAAACAATTCAGAGAACAACGAGAAGTCCTCACAGTTTACATTCGTTACAGTACAAACCCGCATAAAAGAAACTGCGGATTAAGAACCTCCAGGTTGACTTTTGGCCTACTAAGAACCATTATAAAAATTTACAAGAACTATTTCCGCCTGTTACAGAAACTCACAGGTTCTTTGTGCGGGTTTCTACTGTACCTTGAACTCTCAGGGGAAATTGAAATCTGTTCGATAAATGGAATGTTCGAGATAACGGGCAGTGGTTCGAAACCGTTACAAGGGGGAATGAAAATTCATTCGAAATAGCAAATGTTTGAAATTAACAGGCAGTCGAGATAGCAAACTGTATTTTGTCCACGTTCTTCAAAAACCAAGAGATTGTTTTCATTTGTTTATAGAAAAGATAATCGAAAAGAGAAGAATAAAATACCTCTTTTTCTGTTTGCTTTGCAAGATTCTTGATATATAGACGATTTGATTGTTGACCTTTCTCGTATTTCTTCATTTGTGATAATGATGTGAGTTCTGAAATAAAAACGCAAAAATAAAATATGAACACCGGAGTACCAGAGTCTACGAAGAACGAGAATTTGCCTCTTCTTTATATTTTTGTTTCAATTTTTTTGGCTCAGGTACCCAGCAGCATAGACTGACGACGTCGTGATTCCTTGCATTCTTTAAATTTTTTAAATCTGATTGTTTTATTTTCTCTCATACAAGATTGAAGCCATAGCCATCATTCAATTCAATGCGAAAACTGAGACTCGTGTAGTCAGTCTACCAGCAGGGTACAATTTAGCCAGAACAGCAATTGCATATGATGATTGTTGTAATAGTTGTGCTGTGGTATATATTTAGTGATAATAGTTTCCTCCATGATTAGCTATTTGCAGCTAACGTTCACGAGAATAGATTTAAAAGGCTAATCTTGGACATAAATAGAATGAAAATGCACGATAAATGAAAACTGCATTCAAATTACGATTATCATTACAGAAATGGTAAATGCCTTTTGAAGTCAATCCAGTTGAAGGAAGGGAGCATGGGGAAGGTAGTGGGCAGGGTGGAACAGGGAGTTTACTAAAATGCCATTGCGGAGGTTAATATGGTGGAGGTTGCAGCATCTCCCAGCATAATAGGGGATGAAACTTCTAACAATACAGACTGAAGTAAATGCAAAGGGGAGACAATAATCGAACATTAAAGACCCATTGCTATCCATGATCCTTTGTGAGCGGAATGAAAAGCAAAACAAACAGAACTTAGGCCAGAAACGACTTCATGTCATGCGAAAGTCGACTCAGGGGCCGCAACGATCATGGTTAGCTATGGGTCTTCAAGGGAGCGGGACTGCAACTTGACATCTTAGCAAATGAAGTAATAGAAACATCCAATGTTGTAATTGAATGATCAAACGAGGAAATACAAAACGGGCCTAAACAACAATAAAGAGGCAAATTTCATCAGCTCTTTTACATAGCATTGCTACCCTAAATATTGCATGTAAGGATTAAAACGGATATTCATTTGTATATTAAAATGTGCAAATCAGTCAATCACACCGCTATTAGTTTGCACTTACAGTTCAAAGGATCACAACGGATTCATTTTAATCCGCACAAAGCGACAGCGTCAATCACACTAACAAATGCATGCATTAAAAGGTCAAATATAGCTTGAGAATGTGAAACTTATTTTCTTCAGTGCATCTTTTCCAAAGGCTTACATTGATCAATACAAAAACAAAACTACAACA
>REGM01000009.1:2374354-2409553 GCA_004194415.1 Aurelia aurita | reverse complement strand
CTTGTAATATCTATCTTCTAAGGTGCCTACAAACAAGCATTTTTTGTAGTAGGAAATCAATCTTTGAATCTCGTCAGCATAAAGATGACATGTTACAAATATAAGACTGATCTTGTTAGAATTAATGAAGCCAGTTTCTTGTTTCCCTTCATATTACTTATAACTTGTAATATCTATCTTCTAAGGTGCCTACAAACAAGCATTTTTTGTAGTAGAAAATCAATCTTTGAATCTCGTCAGCATAAAGATGACATGTTACAAATATAAGACTGATCTTGTTAGAATTAATGAAGCCAGTTTCTTGTTTCCCTTCATATTACTTATAACTTGTAATATCTATCTTCTAAGGTGCCTACAAACAAGCATTTTTTGTAGTAGGAAATCAATCTTTGAATCTCGTCAGCATAAAGATGACATGTTACAAATATAAGACTGATCTTGTTAGAATTCATGAAGCCAGTTTCTTGTTTCCCTTCATATCACCTATATCTTGTAATATCTATCTTCTAAGGGGTGCCTACAAACAAGCACTTTTTGTAGTAGAAAATCAATCTTTGAAATCTCCTAAGCATTATGGTGACATGTTACAAATATAAGACTGATCTTGTTAGAATTCATGAAGCAAGTTTCTTGTTTCCCTTTATATTACTTATATCTTGTAATATCTATCTTCTAAGAGGTGCCTACAAACAAGCATTTTTTGTAGTAGGAAATCAATCTTCGAATCTCGTCAGGATAAAGATGACATGTTACAAATATAAGACTGATCTTGTTAGAATTCACGAATAAAATTTCTTGTTTTCCATTATATTTACTATTATTGTGTAATATTTTATCTTGTATAGATGCCTGGGTATTGGCAATGTTGTATTGGCAATACATTTCTTATCGCACTGCCATTTCCTTTATTTGATGCTTAGAGATTTTTTTCGATCAGCTTTCAAAATTCCTGGTCTAGATCCTGGAACTTTAGTGGATCTAAAAACGTTATGAGACTTAGGGATCGTCTGAATCAATCGGTTGTGTTTTAGTCGAATTCTACAGAAAGTATATTTGATCTACAAGCAAAGTATTCGGATATTGCAATTTTGGGAATCAGTTAATTAGCAAACGAATTCGGTTTTTCAGCGAAGAACAGCCGAATATCGTCTAAAAGGATTCAATTTTTCTTGATACCTAATCAAAACATTCGGCACTTCTTATGTTCAGCATAAAGTCGGCAAAATATTTATCATCCAAGTGCAGGTATTTAAGCGGTTTTATCGGCTGTTTTTTCACAAATTGCTGTTATTTAAGAGATTCACTGTGACGAAAGTTAATCGATCGATTCGGACGGTCCCTTACTTTCTTTGCAAGTATATAGCTGACATTAGCACAAAAGTGTGTAATTTTAGAATATGTATACAAAATGTATCTCGAAATATTTGATAAAAAATTTCAAATTAAATGAATCTTTTGCAGATATTCTTCAAAGCAAGAAACTCAGAAGGATCTTAGCTGATGATTTGCTGCGGCCACCCTAAACAGAGAAAATGAAGAACCCAGCTAACGTATTCAAAGTTATCTTCATGGTTCGTGCCACCCAAAGCTTGCCAAACACAACATGGTTGTTCTTTGTTTTCAAAACTGTAGTGATGGCAAGAAAAAAAGAGATAATTTTCAGTCTAGTTCGGTTATATCTGTTATCAAAGTCCCCTATCATCCTATCTCCTTAAAATCCCTTCTAAAACCTACTGCGGCGCCCATATCAAAACATAATACATCAACAAACTACTGAAAATGAGTTTATCATCATCTTGATTTGCAATCTACACATGCTTGGTGTGAGACTTCTTAATTTTATCTTTACCCAGGCCTGAGGGGGTTAGTTTTTTGTCCTTGAGGCAGAATTATCTTGGTTATAAGTAGCCTAGAATCATGCTAGAGATTGAGAGATCTGGAAAGAAAAGCGGCCATCTCAAAGTAGCACAGTAGACTGGCTACACAATCTCTGTATGCTCCTTGAAACTGATAAGTCGCTTCAGTAACAACAACAATAGCGAAATTGAGGGACTAGTGTATCTAGTTTAGTAGCATTGAAGCTTGAACCTATTGCGAAGGAGGGGGAGAGAGAGAGAGTAAAGGGAGCTTCGAGGTGTACTGCTCCGAAGTAGGCCTAAAAAGTAAAGCCCACTAAAGACTGACAGGTACCCAAAGAAAATGCAATCTTTCAAGATTAAAGAAACCACCGCCAAGGACAGGTCACAGGGAACCCGGTGTGAGCTGCCAATAAAACAAGAAAGAGAGAGAGAGGGAAGAAGCAGTAGGTTGAGGAAACATTTTAATTCAATTTTCCTCATGAAACCTGAACGAAAGAGTTAGGAAACTTCCATTTCGTTTCAGTGATTGTACAGAAACTAGATGTTTGCCTGCGCTGATAGCAGTAACTCTGTTTAGCCAGTACGGCAATGTGGGCCTAGGGGCAGCAGAAACATTAGGTCACGTAGCAGAATATATTTAGGTGGGGGTAGGAAGGGTCTATTAGCAGAAAGTATAGGTTCTGAATTGATTACAATAAGACACAAAATTGTTAAAGTTTGTGATGAAGATAATAAATGCAATATTAAGCCCAGTTTCCAGTCAGTGGAATTTTCCGAGCGGGCGGAAATTGTATTGTTTATGACAGAAAATGTCGCTTCGCAATTGATTGGAATTAAAACTTGCTTGTGTACAAACTGAAACATTCGTAACTCAATTTGAGTAAAGTTATCGTTGATTTATTCTCTGAAAAGTGTTCCGAGATCCGAAGGAACTTCATGCCACAGCTAGCAGTGTTTCTACCCAGAACGGGGGTCATGCTTTTGTTTTCCTTCGTAAAATTTACCAGATTTGGACGCTCGATCCAAACCTCTTTTCTGGCAAGTAAAAAGGTCTATTCAAAGTTGAATGACATTTGATTGTGTAAAATTCCGTCCGCTCGGAAAATCCCACTGACTTTATGAAGGCAATACAAATTATTGAGTTCCTCGGCCATATGTTGCAAAATTAAAAATTCCTATTCTAGCGTTTTCACAAGATGGATGAAAGAAAAAGATTGCTCATATGGACACCAAATTAGCATAACCTTAGAAGTAATAAAACATGGTTATGAGGTCAACTAAAAAGGATTAAAAAGCAACTCAAATTTCATTACAACTCATTCGGCATCTGCAAAACTATTTTATAAATTTACTGTTAAATCGTTTTAACATGATCTAAAAGCTCTGTTAAATATTATACTTATATCTGGAATGGGATAAAGTTCCATGTTTTGCTCTAAATAATTTTAACCCAGTCGTTCGTAAATCCTTATTGCTATAATTCCGCATATACGGGGAGGGCTGCATATGACCTTGCCTAGACGAAGTGCCACTATAAAGTCCGGAAAGCTCTAAGGCCTGACAGTCTACCAAAAATCGTAGGTTTCATTTAAAAAACCACATAACATCATATGGTACAAATCCGAGGTTTTGGAATTTCCAGCAGTTATTTATCGAGGTATTTCAAAGAAGCTCTTTTCATGCAGAAGGAAGGGTTGACAACTTTTCTTCTTGCAAACTGAATGATCTTAAAGCTCAAAGGATCACAACGAATTCTTAAAAAATTCATTGCACTGTACGTCATTCATCCTTCAAGCTTAAAATTACCCAGAGCTGAGCTTAGCAATTAAAAAAATGCCAGCATAAAAATCAATATGATTTGGTCTTATCTCTTTACACAAAAACACTCAAAAATATTGAATGAAAACCAGCGGAATTGTAGCTTAAAAGACCTAACCAACGGATTCGACATCCATTGATCGGTTATGTGCGAAGCTTATGACTATTATGCAAAACAACCATTGTGGAAAATGAAATAAATAATGGAAAATGCCATTGGGGGGGAAATCCACCATACCAAAGTCATGCTCAGTCGAATATTCAAAGTAATTTTGCCTAACTAGCAACTTTCCAGTAGCTTCTACTAAGTTATGTATCCGACAAACCGGGTGAGTCAGAAAAAAGCACTAAAAACATTGCCACCAACTGTAGGACAAATGTAGCCCACAACAGCAGCAACCACATACCACTAAGAAGTTCACAGAATTTTCCCCATAAAAACAAAAGTGGATGAGAAAATATTTAGATCCTGTTATGACGCTACTTATGGAGAATTGGATTTAAAATTCATGGAATGATTTGAAATCGATCATGTCAGCCGTAGAAGGGTTGACAAAGAAAAGATATCTCACAGTACAATTAACTATNTGAGAAAATATTTAGATCCTGTTATGACGCTACTTATAGAGAATTGGATTTGAAATTCATGGAATGATTTGAAATCGATCATGTCAGCCGTAAAAAGGTTCGAAAAGAAAAGATATCTCACAGTACAATTAAACTATTTCGATAGTGTCAGAAACAATGGTCAGCAGATATCTTATAAACATAAACAATAGACCTCGGTTGAACAAATGAAATAAATCGACTTATGGGCAGCTAGCCAGCCTTAGGCCCTTTATGGGATTACAGATGATCTTTCTCATGAGTAGCAGGAATAGAAGACATTATAATTAGGAAAGAAAATGTGGATAATTTGTTGCAAGAATTGGATTAATTATGTGTTGTTGAAAGTTTGGCGCCTTTAAAGGAATGAGGTCTTATACCTAGGTAATATTTTCTCCAGATTGTCTGATGTTCATACCCGGGTTTTACGCAATACCAAATGCAATCTTGCAGTATCAAAAAAGAAAACAGCTTATGGCCAAAAGTCGTTTGCGTTTCGTGGAGCTGACACATGGAATAAACTCGATTCCCATGAAATTAGCCCCAACGATCCAGTCATTCAAAACAAAACCGAAAGCTTTGAATTGAGAATATTCAAGGAAAGCTGATCTGCGAAGCAACTATAATCTTTCTTTTGTCTTTTTCAACTTTAGTAGCTATTTAATATGATAGTTGTAAATAGGTTTATATCTAGAAATGTTTAGGCTTATTATTATTTTTTTTGCTGGGACAATTGGAAAGCAGTTTTTTAATTTTTTACCACACTGGGATTACTGAATTGTATCCCAGGGTAAATATGTTTAAAATGAAAATGAAATAAAAATACACTGAGAGGTTTGGTTTTTACCATTTAACTGCGACTGCCACATGTCGTAGACGCTAGGGGCTCTATCCTGCTTTATTCCTATTTTGAAAGGCGTGAGGTAGTGCTTTTATCAGAGATGCGAGCTGACAGAGTTGAAAATCTCCCTACCCTCTCGATTACTCTTTTCATGTTCTTGAAAAATCGAAGGCCACGATTTTCAGTTTATAATAACGCACAAGCAAAACATCTCGTCCAAAAGTCAGAGCGAATGATTAAAAATCATGAGTTAATTTGATTATTGATTTTCTTTAACACTTTTAGATATTATTAGTTCTTTATTTAAAGTAGGCTAATTACAATAGCTCATATACAGCTAATTAAGGCCTGCTAACAAAAAATAATTTGGAAAAGATAAACTTACAATCAAAAAGTACTATTTACATGTTCAGAATAAAAAACCTAACTTTGGAATAAAAATTCGACAAAGCCACTGGTAGCCACTTTGTTGAATAACTGGTTTACAAAGCGTCATTCATATACAATGTACATTTTAGTGATATAAAAATATTTCCATTACGTCTCCTCGTTCCTTTGAAACTTACCATATGGCTTTGCACGCCGTTGCTGTCCCAGAATGCATTGCAAATGGACTTTCAGATTATCTGAAAGTCTTTGATGCTAGGACGGTGCTGTGCTGTTTTCTCATGCGCAGCACGCAAAGCCTCATGGTTAGCAGAGGGTCTTTAAGCACACTTCAAAGCTTATAGTCCCACAGCAGGTAAATCACCTTTTCGCCCGAATGATGTCAGACCATAATTAACTCAAAAGAGGGTTTATAAGAAACAAGAAACTCACCAGCTTCTGAAATTCTGTTCTGCACAATTTCCTGCAATGAAATAAATTCTTCTCCAGCACCAGGAATTTCCTCTTCTTCCTGTAACACATGTTCTTGCTGCTTCTCAGGGTCAAAAATACCAAATCCTTTAGCTTCCCGACCATCTTCCTCAGTCATTTCATAATCCAATTGTCCCTCAGCGACATTTCGTCCATGCTCGTAGCTTGGTGGATTCGACGCTGAAGCGATATTTGCGGCGATACTTGCAGCTAATTTGAATTCGATTCGCTTCATCGTAACATGTTGCGTTTGCTCGAAAGCATCGTCTACATCTTGTTGCTTTCGCTTTTTAGATTTTTCGACTGTCACATTTGCAGGCCTAAGACGTCTCTTTCTTCGCACTGGCTCTACTTGGTTCGTTTTTGCATCCCCAAAGAGTTTTCCAGGTTGACTGTAAAGAAAGAAAAGCTACAAATTATACGGTAAAGGGATTACAAAAGCTAATAAAAATGATATAAAACCAAAACTTTGGCCAAAACTTCCTAATTTTTAATCTAAATGGCAACCAACGCCAGACAAGAAAGCTATATGTAAAATTGTACTACAAGAACCATACAGCCAATTTCTGAATTTTCCAATCCTTCGTCTTCCTGAGGCTTCAACATAAATTTTGAGATGTTACTCTAAATGTCGGAATCTGAATGTTACTCTGAATGTTACTCTTAGTCTTATTTCTTTCTGCACCCAGTAATTTGTTAGAATCATTTTCCTCGATTTGCCCATAATCTTTAAAATGCATTTGTCCATTTCAATACATACCCTATTTGAAAATAGTCAAAATTTTGATGGGATTATAAAAAATAGAGACACTGCAACAACTCTCTGTAGTGCGAAACATTAACAAAATTGTACCACTCATGATTTCTTCAGGTAAAGCCCATGGAAAACAATTTTCATGAAATTCTTCATCTGCAAGCAACGTATTTCGCTATAATTAACAAGTAAATTCTCAAAATCAAGGAAATGGCGGAGTCAGGCAAACGAGCTGATGCTTTCCAATCATTAGCATGGTTTCGTAGAACGATTTGTCAAAAATTGGATACATTTTTTCTGACGTTTATCCGGCGATATGAATAATTTTTGAGCAAACCGGAACATGAATCTGGATGGATAAAATTAAAAGAAAATACCTGCTTTCTCCGTCACTCTCCAGTTCCGATTCTTCGCTTGAAGCGTAAAGATGCAAATCATTTGTGTCTACTCCTGCATCAATTAATGTTACTGTGTCGTCAGGCTGCGAAAGAAAAGCAAAGAAAAATTAACTCCAAATCTACAAGAACAAAGCTTTAAGATTTAGCTTCTATATATTGTAACGTAATTTAAATTTATTTGTGTCTTATGGGAAGGCCTCTTTAAGAGTGTGCTGTGCTGAAGGGCTACCCCTCCCCCCAAGGTAAATATTGAAATAATTAGGACGTCAACAACTTCGCTAAATAAATAACGTATGATACATCGAGTGACTAAACACTCCTTCAATTAAAAAAATTTGATCATAATCTATTTTGCAACTCCTACAAACGTTCTATTTTAGCTTTTTTCAATTTATTCTCATTTTAAACAAATTTTTTAACTTCAGCTCAAAAGCTTGATCATTGCTTTCATGTAGACTTTGCAACATTCGAATGACACCGTTTAGCTATTCTACAGAACAGTCTGGATCGATCGATATCTTAATGCACTTCGCAGAAATTGACGAATTTTCGAATGTGCACAAAAGTGACAGAAGCTCTATCTAACGCTGTTCAGTCGAACCTTTCAAATAAACATGTAAAAAATATCGCTCGATCCAGACTCTTTTGTAGAACAGCTAAAACGTCTATCGCGGCTTTCTTTATGACAAATATTTTTCAAAGCATGCAAATTACTACCCTGGGTACCAGACTCTCAAAAATATGAGAGTCTGGTAACAAATTACAAATTAACAAATTACAAATTACAATATGATAAAATGATCTAAATTTTATGCAAATTTCTATGATGACGTATGTAATGTTAGATAACTTTGTTTATAATAAATCAAAATAAAACTCAGGAGTATTTCGAAATGTAACTTGATTTTCAGTATCATCAAAACTTTAATTTGAATATTTAGTCAAAAGTTTCCGTCCAATTAACTTTTCAATTCAAACTAAAACCTAAATTGTCTAAGACTAATAATATAAACATCTTATGAAAAATAGAAAAACAAACGGGTTAATATGGGAATGGAAGATAGGAGAAACAGACGCTATTTTAATGTTTGCAGCTCTTTATCTGCTGTTGCTAAAATAGACGTTTTTCAAATATTTCAAGTCTGAAATATATTCTAATAAAATACCGGGTGCGTTAAAGACCGACCATTGACNTTTAGAATCTTTAATTTAAAAAATGAATCTACAACTGTCTTGATTTCTCCAAAAATTGATCTTCATATCTCAAGAAATGACAAAATAATCTTCCCTGTCTTGTATGACTTGTTAACTCGTATCATAAAATTTTCGAACTATTTCAGCATCATGAGTCATAAAGACCAAACAAGAAATATTGTAAAACTTACAGACTCTGCTTCACCATAGCTGCCAAATGATGCAAATGCTGAATTTCTCTGCAAAGTAGAAAAAATTTGTTACTTATCTTCACAACATAATTTTTACACTGTAGGCATTAAAGTTGTTTTCTGTTACAATTTTTTGTTCAAGTATAATTTCATTTTCACTTGAAATGTCATTCTTCAAGGATTGACAACAAACAGTGGTGCATTACATTATGTGCATAATGTCACCAAAATCCCGAAATCCAATTTTTTTGTTTATTTATGAAATGAATTTTTTGGTCCTTCTGTTCTCAACAAAATCCAAGTTCCAAGCAATGCAAGAAACAATCAGAAAATGATATTATCCTTTTTGTTAAATAGATTACGTGCAGCCATGATTGCGAAACGAAACATGAAAGTATTTTACTTTAGGCCACTTTATTTTTAAGAAGAATTTGTCTTTTGTTTTATGATTGGCTGGAAATTTGCAATCATAAAATCAAATTTTTTACCATTTTGCCTCTTTTTCCAAAACAGACGACATTCTTTGCTCCGAATTTTCTAAGCAGGTCTTCTTTATCTTCATCATTCAGTTCTGGCGGCAAATTTCTGACCAGCAACTTTTTTCCTCCAACGGCAGCCATTTTGTTCTCCTTCCAAATGCTGACCCTCGATCTGAAAGAGAGGCCACAAAAAATGATTTGTTTTAGTTTAATTCAATTCAATTTATGCAAATACTTCGCAGCTTTATCATTGTTTCTTTTGTTTTGCGAGATTTCGCAAGCACATTTCGGAAGTGCGGAAAACTTTTTTCACTTCTTTGAAAATTCAGTAACCTAAAACATATGCCTAAAATGAGCAGAGGAAATGCCCACAATTGTAAAATTTGAAATGGGATGCACCGATGTTTAAGCCCTCTACTGAGTTCTTTCCATTTGTCCTCTTCAGCAAATATGTGTAAGATGCATTGTATTAAAAATTCATTATCTGTAAAATTGATATTTTAGTTTCCTAGCATCTAATTAATGCATTAATCAAGTATCATTGTTATTAGAATACAATTGCTGAGAATGGACATGAAATTGAATTGAAATTGAATTGTTGTGTTTAGCAAATTGTCCACCTATAAAATTATTTTTGGTTGCAGAAAATTGGAATTATTTTTTCCTTGGGTTTTTAAAATTCGCTTTTTAGCCTTGCGAGTTTGAGAAAGTTGATGATGTTTTCTTTTAATCAAGTAAAACTGATTTGTACGTTTTATTTTTCTCTTCCCTCTTTAGGTCTGAGAATTTTCTTCCTGTCGCTTGTTTAGTCTTTTTACAATAAGTTTAAATCCTGAAACTGGTTAGAAGTAAATTCCCACATGGTTCTTGTTTCTCGCAAAAATTGCGTGCACCGCATGCATCCCATCTTTGGATCTTATTTGGCGCCAAATCGAAACTTTTTCGCAAAGTGCCAATCACATCAAAGCAAAAGTTCATTGAATTGAATCATTTTATTACGTCACGACATACGACATTCATTTCCATACACAGATGAAGGCGGCCTGAACTGAAATTTTATCCGGCGAAGAAAAAAGTGTTGTTTTGGCAAATCAAAGGTGAAATGAATAAAATAAGAAGACTTTGAGATAAAACGAAGCGCAAGGAAAGTCCTGAAATGCATAGAAACAGCTCTGGTTCTTGGACAAGTGTTCCAAGCAGTCGTGAGGTAAGTGTTGTTGTTAGGCCCAAAAAATCTGATGCAACACAAAACTGAACAACCGCGTTCGTTCGATCATGTAACAATTCGATTCGAACCTTTTGTGGAGACTTTTAGGACCAAGAAGTCAATTTTTAAAATGATTATTCTAAAATAGCATGATTTTGGAAGAGATATTGGGCCAATAAAATTAGTTTTACCTTGCGCAACAAGCAAGAACTAAGAAGGCCAAGCCTTGCCAAGCAAATGTTTTCACATTCAAATCACACGGGGTAGACTACAGTACGCACAGGCGGTGATCGGAACCACGGCATCATGTGACTCGATGAAATTGCGTTCTCCGTAATTGATTTGCGCCATGCAAATATTAAAATGCATTCGCTCAGCCGATGTCCACGTTTCAGAGCAGTTTCAACGTCACAGCGTTTGGCCAATATGATTGGTTTGTTTCAGTGACAACAATAGAGTCAGGTTGGTTCTCAAATTGGAAGTTCGATATTTTAAAACGGTGTTTGCCCGAACATCTTGGTACGAAAAAGGCGAGGAAATATGTGCGCAAGCATGATAGTTGTTGCTGTTGAACATTGAAATGTTTGGGTGCATTAATCATTGTTGATTGTCCACGTCCACGGCGAACATAATGCTGTCGCTCTCATCCTTGAATGGCCGCTTTTGTTTTGGGTCTTCAAAGCTGTGGAGCTCGGTGGAGCTGTGAGGAAGTTTTCTTACCATTTGGAATCCTGCAGTCACAGTGGATATCAAGTACTCTAAAATCTGGAAATATGGGTTTATATAAGATGCAATTTGCTGTCAAGTCCTACGCTATCTAGGAGACAAGAAGCCTTGTGTGATAACTGTTGCGATACGGAATTATTCCTCACAGTCAGCATGCAGTCAGACAGTTAGGCCTACCAAAAATCTTAACCTTATTGTTTTTCTACTTGATTGATAAGATGCCTTACATTGCTTAGAAAATTAACAATGAGCGAGACAATTACCTCTTGATGAACAAACAACCTTTGAATGGAAACGTCATATCAATTATTTACTGAACTCAAAGCCTATTATATGAGGGGTGTCTCCTAGCAAAAAATCTCATGTCATTAAATAACGATTTTCATGAAAACAGGAGAAGGGGGTAGCCTGCGTGTAGACTATACTTTTCCACCGCGAAGAAAAGTATAGTCTGCACGCAGGCTAGAGAAGGGGTAAGAGAATTAGCTGCCCTCCCCTCCAAAGCTACAAAGTAAAGTGGCATAACTTTTTGCAGTAGAAGCAAGTGCAGCTGTTTGATGGCGGTAGTATGCTATCCTTGCATAGTAGGGGGGGGGGGGGATAGTTCATCACACTAGTCAATAATTTGCACTATGGCGCAAATCTTAAGATAGGCATATCTCTTGTTTAAAGATTAAAATGAGTTGAGGCAGTATTTTTTATGCCATTCTGCTTCTTCCTCCTTATTTTCGCATGCAGTTAAGTTCAACATGAAATTTGCATCAAATAAACATTATTTGTTGTTTGCTGAAATTTTCATCTTACACTGGTCACTGCAAATCGTCAGAGTAAAACATAAAAAGATCGGAGAAGAGATAAGAATAGTACAATCCACCTTTTCAAGGCCCTCTGCGATGCAGTCACTTGTCTCTAGAATTCTGGGGATTTAAAACAAATTCTTGAGAACAGCACCCATAATTCCGCAAAATGTTTGTAAATGATACTCATAATTCTGCAATATTTTAGAAAAGTACTCCTGAAAATGGCCGTATGGGTATGCCAACATACTAAGATACCCCTGAGATATGACTGCATGTTGTTTCGGCCTTGAATGTGTGTGACAAGGAATTAGACACCATAAAATGATTTAATTTTGCATTGACGATATTTTTGATTTGTAATGAAAACAATTTTTGACATACAAAGATTTTTGCTTTCAGGTGACAGTTGTTGAAATAAGAAACCCAATCACTCAACAAAAGAAGAATGGGAGGAAATTTACGGACTTTGAAATATGGCTCAAGGTAATTACCATATTTATCAATAAGATTGAAGCAAGAAGAATAAATAAAATGAACGATATTGCGTTAACGCAGTACAGCGGTAATCATGAAAGCTGAAATAAAATGTTGTGTTTTCAATGTTGGCATTTTATTCATGCTAACTGTGTTAAAGACCTTTCATTAATTTAGAAAGGGGATTCCCACTAGAGAGAACAAACACACAAATTGTTACCTAGTTTAGCGCAAGTCAATGTGGGAACCAAACTTAACTATTTAGAATTACAATCATATGTGATTTATTTGGAGAGGAATGTTGATTCTGGTGATAAACTTTATTTTGTCTTCCATTTCTCTGCAGAGCAACAGCAAAGCATTCACTCTTCCAAAGTCTACTGTGCGCAGAAGATATTCTGACTTTGTTTGGCTACGTACCTGGCTGAGTGAAAATAACGAAGGCTTTTCCAGCATAAGGTATAACGACAGTCTAGGAAGTTCAAACTCATTATATACTGGTTGATTAATTAAAAGGTGTCATCAGCAAACAAGTAAAGGGAAGTTTGGGAGATGAATTAAGTAGATGACTAATATAAAGTAGATAAAAAGAAGGGGCCCAGAACAGAGCCCTGAGGACTCAAGTTTTTTCATACATCAGCAACATAACAGTCAGCAACAATTTGAATCACATCACATATATATAATGATTTGACGGATGAGGTTGAGTTGTTAAAATTGATAAATTTCTGACCTTTGTCCCTGATTAAAATGGTTGCGACAGCCAGGAAATATGAACTATACTCATGTAGAGTACTGCACATAGCTCTTACTGTATACAGTAATTGGTGATCAGTGACTGTTCTACAGGTTACCGTAATTGTTGATTTGTTTTGTTGATTACCTTAAAAATTTGGTTCAGACAGTCTATGTCATTTGATGCATGCGACTACACACGCACACATAGGCACACACATGAAATAATTTAAACTACAGATAATTAATTGACCTTGTGCATGTGATGAACCGCACGCATAGCAGTTTCCTCATGACGAAGTCTGTTCCGACAGTCACAGCTTGTTAATGACTGTATCTAATACTCTTTATGATTTTGTGAAAAATAGTGACAGTTTATTGATTATTGACTCATTTCTGTTTTGTTTCAATTCTTTAGGAAGACACCAACATTACCTCCGAAGAAAATTATTGGTAGATTTGAAGAAAACTTCATTCAAGACAGGATGAAGGGATTACAGAGATTCCTAAGAAAGTAAGTTACTTGGAAAATAAACAGTTAATATTTTTAATTAGGAATGAAGCATGGTACTTTACAAATAAGGACTTTTGCTGAGAAATCAAAGATCTGAAATTGGATCAATTTCAGCCATAAATTTTTCATCCCTGCAACATTGTTTGAAACAAGGCAGCACTTGGTATTTTCTTAAGGGCATAACCTCTTGATTACTTGTCTGAAGAAGTTGTTTTTAAAAATATTTATAAAAATTTTTCTTGCAGAACCATACATATTTTAAATCGTGCTCTGTAGATCTTTCAGCTATTCTGTAAAACAGTTCAAAACAAATTGTTTTAAACTGTTTTACAGAACAGTTGAAAGATCTACAGAGCACGATTTAAAAATATGTATGGTTCTGAATTAAGTTTCTGTTTCCACAGGGTGATAGAGCACAATGTATTCCTTTCTGACAAAGCACTGCATTTATTCCTGCAAAGCAATCTTAACATTAAACAAATTGAAAACTATTTAACTGGTAAACCAGTCGATGGGAATGACTCAATGAACGCAGACTCAGTTATGGATGATATTGGAAATATTAGAGACAATGACTCGAAGGACATAAATAAAGGGCGTACAACGTTAGACAGCGTTTCATCCTTGCAAAGGATCTCAGAGGATAGCGAGAGCCGGACCTCAGTCTCAAGTGAAGCCGAGGTTGTGCGGAATGGGGCGACACAAAATGAGGCAACCACAAACAAAGCATTGATCAGCAACTCTCCAAGAGAAGCTCCTGGCATGTTTGAATATGAAAGCTTATCCTCATTGCCTCATGCAAAAATTGATGGCAGACTAAATGACGAAACTGGTGGTAATGGAAGCTCCTCCGGTGAATTCTCAAGTGGTTATTTTGTTTCTACTACTGATTTGAGCGATTTTGAGCAACAAGATGAAAGTAAAGCTAAGGAACAACAGACAATTGAAAATGAACAAGGATTGCTAGAGGGTTTACAAAATGTAGAGTGCCCTGCATCAAAGACAGACAATTTTGAAAATAAAGCAGCTGATGTTTGCAAAGGAGATATTGGACAATCGTTGCCTGGGCTTCAGAATAAGAATCTTTCTACCGATTCTGGGACAGGGAGCTCAGAGGAGGAGTTTGAAGCAATATCAGATATTGGAGACACCAGTTCAAGCTTTGGTATAATTGGCAGCCAATCAACCAACAGTCCAATGGTGAGCCCATCTGAGGAAAGCCCACTAGCTTGTAGTTGTGATCTGACGGAAAGAGGATTTATTGCAGCAGTTCCTATCAAACACAGTCTCTAACTTATGGAATATGAGATGTACTGTAGTTTGCATCACAATAATTACAGATTATTTAGGCAGCAACATTTAACAGAAATCATCATTATTTCCTGGTGCTTGTATGGTAGTTTTTTCCACAAAGATTTATTTAGCTTTGGGATTTAGAAATTTGCAGGCCAGATTTTGTTAATCCAAAATTATTACAGTAGCTTATGTTGATTAGACAACACAGTGTGTATGATTAAAATGTAAATCTAATGACGCTTGGCGTGGTGTGCATTAGGGTTCCAATTTACTGATGTATTATCAAAGGTATTGTATAAATAACAGTATTGTGAAATAGATATAATTGTTTTAATTTCTTTTTCAACTTTTTTTGATATTATACCTGAGATCTCTGATAAAATACAGTTAAGAAGTTTTCCCCAAATACAGACTGCAAAACATATTTTGTATCAACATTTACTCGAGTAGACTGCACAGCAGACAATATGAAGAATATTTTTTTTGGAGTTCCATTTCATTGGTTTGAAAACCTAAAAAAGGTTTTAAAATGTCCTTCTACTTAATTTGAAATTGAACGTTTTTTTGTAAATTCTACTAATTTAACAACATCTTAGTGTTCAGTAAAAAATAAGGAAAATAATGAAAAATCACTTTTAGCCTTGACTATCAACCTGTTGTATTCCTACTAATTGGCCTTGTACTGTACCTGACAGAAATTTTCCTATGAGTCAATTTTTTGATGCTGACTATATTTTGCAGCGACTATATCATGGCTTAAAAATTGTAGGAGTATTGAAGTACCATTAAGTAAATCTTTTCTTCATCTAAAAATAAATTTTCTGCTATTCTTCTGGATATAATTTTGAAACTATTTTTATGATTTTAAATCTATTGCAAGTTTGGAAATAGTTTTTCCTTTTTTTCATTCCACTTGGTTTTCAAATCTTTCTTTATATTATCTGATGCAAATATACATTCAATTGCATTTTCTGACAAGTCCCACAATGCATTAGAATTAAGCTGAAATGTTTCTGCTGCAAGACAGTACTCTTTTGAAAGGGTTGTCGCAAAAACACCTTTATCATCAGTGCATATAATACAAGGGTGCTTCATTTCATACCACCTCTTGAAGTGGTGCGCATCATAATCTTTCACAGTTTGACCTTTCACATTTGATGTTAAACAAAGCTCTAATGGAATCTTCTTGTTAACAATGAAATCAACTAAATTTTGATGACCACCACATTCTGGTAAAAGACAAGTGCCATGGCCAATTCTGTCAGGTATCACACCAAGAAGTGCACGTGTCTCAGAATATGGTTCTTTAGTTTCTGCTAAGTGGACAGCAGTTTTGAGCCCAAATGAAGCAGCCCTTGCAAGTGCAGGAACAAAATCAGCAGATTTTCCGACAGTGGGATCACCACTTAAATCAATGCCAACAATGCAATCATCACTAGCTTGATGTTTAACAGCGAGGTCAATTGCTTCTTGAGCTATGATGCTGCCATGTCGGCGATCAATAGAAACTAAGAACTTAGTAATAATATCAATTTCACTAGAATTATTACTTTCATTAATGGCCTTCATGACAGCTTCAATGTACATATCTTTACTCATAGATCCAATGGATTTTGGTGTGCTTCTCAACTCTAAGTATTTTACCCCATCATCTGCAAATTCTTTTATGACATCTTTTGTTGCCAAGTAAACTGCTTCTGTGTCATTAACAATTTGATGAACAACTTTGAAAATCTGAAAGCATTCATCTAGCGTTTTCTGCTCACCATCTAAAATCATGGTCATTTTATCTGTGATATCGTTTTGCATTTCGTTTCTTGCTACCTTCATTGCAATCAATTTTTTCATTGTTTCTTTACTGATAGAGCCATTTATGTGGGCATGAAGCTCAACTTTTGGAAGCTCGATGCAAAATTTTTCTAGATCATTATTGGTTTCTGCTTTCTCCATGATGTGGTCAAAGTATGCAATCACAAGACCAGTTCAGCAAGGACTACAGAAAAAGGAAATAAGGATACTTTTTTCATGTACTGTACTTGCAGTGATGCCTGCCTGATAAGAAGAAGTCATTACATACAACTAGGCAATAAAATGGACCATAATTTGCAGACAGGCTTCTCGCAAATGGAATTGCAAAATTTGTGATTTATTATTCTTTCACACACTCTTTCTTATAACAAGTGTATTCTGTGGTGTGCATGAGAAAATTTCTTTTGTTCTCTATTGTTCATGTTCAATAGCCTATTGAAAATCTCCGGTGTGCAAGTGCCATACTCTCTCTGCAATAATATAATGGCCTAAGGTTTTGGCTTAAAATTGTTTTCATTATACACAAACAAAGGACATATTTTCTGCAAAGTTCCCAGTCGTTTCGAGTAAGTTTTTAAATTGCTGAAACAAACTCAAAGAAACAAAAATAACTCACATCTGACTGCTACTTTTGGCAACTTCTTTTTCGCACAACACTTCACCGCAGCTTCGAAGCTTTACAAGCAGCCATTGCAGAAAACCTCGTCATGAAATTCTCAGATTCCAGATTCCACGCTACCCGCTCCACCGCAGAGCAGTGGGCACTCCCACAATTGGGGTGCAGGGTTGTTCTGTACTGGTATCTTTGTTACACTGTTATTATTATTATTTATTATCATATCTTTTGTTTTTTGTTTTTGTTTTTCTTCATATTGTTTTCTTCACTTCTTTCAGCTTCTTCTTAGTTTTGCCTTTACATCCATGGCACTCTTCACATATCGCACGACTTGTTCTTCTTCTCCATCGATTTTGATGCTTTTGCTTTTAATAATCCTTTTTATATATTTACATTCAAAAAGATGCTCAGTGTCATCATCTGCTTCATCGCACAGTTCACATGTTAAACCTTCTGTATACTTGTTTTTGAAGTTTCCTTTTAGTTCTAGCATATTTAGTCGAGTTTTGATCATTAATATTGCGTCTTTGTGATTTAGTGATGAGAGGTACCTTTTTTGTCCAAACTCTGTACAGAACCTTAGTTTTGTTTTGCTTCTTTGTTCTTGTAGTTCTTTTTCAATGGCTGATTTTATTTTTCTTTTTATATCTGTTTTTAACTGATTTTTACTCATCTTCTTGAGCTCCACAACGTTTAACCCATATGTGTTACATATCTCCTGTGTTTGAATCATCCAACATCCTTTCCACGGCCTTGTCATTTGCTCTTCTACTATTTCTCTCAAGAGTCTATTTTTACATGACGTCATGATACCATGACACAGCATTATTTTCTTATATTCTATTATTTTCTCTATTGGCCAGATGCCTGTTTCTGCTAATATCCCCCAATATGGAGTTGTAGAGCTTTGTTCACAAATTGATCTTAACATTCTTCCTTGAACGCTTTCTAGCTCATTAATTTCCTTCTTGCTAATGTTACTCCATGTTTCTATATTGTGAAATATACTGGGGACAACTATTGTTTGATAAAGCTTGATCCGAGTTCTTATCGCTTCGTTGCCTACTATGCATTCATCGCCGTATCTTCTTACTTCTCTACTCATAAAGTCGGTTTTTTCCATTCTCTTCTTCATACTTGTTTCATGGTTACCTTTGCTGTTATACCATTCTCCCAGATATTTGTATTCCGAGACTTGCTCAATACGACCCCATTTCACTTCCGTGTTTATGTCTTTTATGGTGGATTTGGCCTTTGGTTTTATAATCAATATTGCTGATTTTTCTGGTTGATTGTTGAAAGTGTATTTCTTCAAAGTTTCCATGCTCCGACAATTACTAATGGCATTTTCAAGCATTCTTTTGTTACTTGTAGCAAATTGTATGTCATCTACATATATAAGCGCNAAGAAGTACAAGGCGAATACACATTGGCCAACAATATCACTATTATATCAATGATGAAATTAGCAATATTGCACTGTCTGCATCGTGTCTTGCATGCAGAGGGCGTGCAGCCCTTGCAAATGACGTCGTTCGTGCTTCTAAAGGGCTCTATGGACCTCGCTTGTTGTCAGAAAATAAAGCAAGTTCTTTTCAAATTTTCGCATGGTTTTTTTGGAGTAAGGTGCTCTTTCCTTGAAAAAAAGTTGTTACTAGTTTATTAACACGAATAACACTACCAGCCGCCACTGACCCAGGCTAGAGACTTAATTGACTGAAAACATTAGGATGCAGTACCTCAAATTCTTGTACTCTATCAAACCCAGTTTTTTATATTCTAAAATATTTAATCAATCCCGACTAGGTTCATGGGTGAAACTGGACCCATCAAGAAATGGGCATAGCCAAAACACATCTCCAAAATTGTCCGATGGGGAAGAAATGGAAACATTGTTGGCAGAAGCAGTTGAGGAGCAAATGAGACAGTCAAGGTAAGCTTTAGTGGGCTCACAGATTGGCTAATTTCAAATTAATGCATTGTATTCGTATTTATTCTCTTTTTGATAGTCTCTGAGAATTTGCTGTGACCAGTGTCAGACAAAAATATTTAGCAAATGGTTCTGTTACTCAACATAATTTAAAATTCTGTACCATGCAAAACACTCTTCAATTATGTACACCTCATCCTATCACATGTCAATGTATGGCAAAACTGTGCATCTTCTTTGCAAGAAACAACCAAAGTTAATAAAAAGCCTACTATAATAATAATATGTTTATTACATCAAACATGTTCATATTATCTTGACAAAGATTTGATGCGAAATTTCCTTGTCATTAGTTTCATTAGTGTTCTTATCCAAAGCTAAAAACTGAGCAGATTTATTTGAAATACAATGTTTCTGAGATTTCTCTCTCTAAGTCATTTCGTACCTAGACTTGCCCCAAGTCTATTTCATTAAGTCCTTCCGATCGATCCCTTTCCCATAGTTCCCGGATCCACCATTCCGTTACGGAATAACGGAATGGCCGATCCGGGAACTATGGGAAAGGGATCGGTCGGAAGGACTTCATGAAATAGACTTGGGGCAAGTCTATTTTGTACCAACCNTTTCGTACCTGGACTGGCCCCAATTCTATTTCATTAAGTCCTTCCGATCGATCCCTTTCCCATAGTTCCCGGATCCACCATTCCGTTACGGAATAACGGAATGGCCGATCCGGGAACTATGGGAAAGGGATCGGTCGGAAGGACTTCATGAAATAGACTTGGGGCAAGTCTATTTTGTACCAACCTTGTTCCCACGTCCCAAAAGGAGTCTGCCCCCAGCACACCAGCCAGTATTGATGTAGGAAACTGGCCCTCGGAACCAGGTTAATTTTGTGCCAAACCTTCATTGCAAATGAAAATGAAAAACGGTTTTAGAATTATGAGTTTATCATATTGTAACTGACTACCGGGTGACTAAAAAAATGTCTCCTTGTTCGAAAAATCATTGCACTATAATCACCAAAATTGATTTAAATTCTAATAGCTACAAGATTGAAGTATTTTTCATATTTTTTTGGCGATTTTCAAAATAGTAGTCCCATGGTAAATTTGAGAGATTCAGAGAATTAGTTTTGCAGAACCTCCAGAAAATGGCCTAAAATGCACAATCAAAAGCATCTCAAAATAAAAGAAAGGCAACTTGTCAGTTTTAATATTTTTAATACTCCTTTTTTCAGAACAATAAATAAGATATTAATTTCAGTTTCCATCTCAGTTTCAGTTTATCATGTTATATAATTGTTACGCTAATTCTCGAAAGAATTTCAAAGACCTGGAAGATTTGATCATGCTTTTCAGGCCATTTTCCGGGCTGTTCTGCAAGGCTGATGTTTTAAATCTTTCAAATTTGCAGAAAAATAAAAAAAATCAGAAAAAACGGGGGGTGTTTGCCAATTTTATTGTTGCAGTTTAATTTGCAAATTCGTTTCTTTAAAGTTCATTGCATAGAAGAAAAGCTAACTTAGATATGAAAATTTATTTGGTCGAAATCGGTCTTTCCGTTCCAGAATTACGAGCGATTTTAGTAAAATGGTGTTTCACAAGATTGCCAAAATAGGCCTTAAATTAGCTTTCATATTCATGCACACGTGACCTTCTAAACCATGACAAACATACTGTTTCTCTGGCAAAAGATTGAAACAACGCATGCATTGTGCTAGAGCACAAAAGGAACAACGAATGTTACTTATGTTGTTTCCCTTGGGAACAAGTCATTTAAATTGTCATTGTTAGCAAGCTGAAAGTTCTTTTACTAGTAAGTCTTTTCACCAAAATGGCTGTATCACAAAAAATTGCAAATATACAAGGAAAGAAATGACCGATTTTAACAAACTAAATTTCTATATTAACTAATTCAATCTTTCTTCTGCAATATAAAGCTTCAACACTCCCGATTTGACTTGATTTTCACAAAATATGGCTTCCTAAACGCCCCACGTTTTTTCTGACTCACCCGGTATATACTTCAATCTTTTAGCTATGAGACAAACCAGTCTCTATGATCCTAGTGCAACTGTTTTTGCTACAATGATTTTTTAAACAGGGGGACATTTTTTGAGTCACCTGATAACTCGAACAATCTTATCTTTAGGCACCCATCAAGCCAAGAAAATGCTACCAATTCATTAGAACAGGTACATCTATCTATCTATATATATAATTACTGTACATGACCAAATAATTGGTATTACGCAAATGGTGGTTAGTCTTGTTATAAAACGAAAATAAGGTGATTCACTTTCAGCAGTTTAGTCCCACCACTTAGTTTGTCTTACATGAGATGAGATTAACCATATGAGATTGGTTAATCTCATGTTGGTAGTACAGTAATGATACAGTATCATGATGATATTTGCATTGAACTCCGTGAATGTGAACTAAATAAATCTAAGGAATTAAATTATAATTATGATTAATATATGACCGTACTGCTGCAAAGGCTAATTAATATTTATATTCTAACATATATTGTTCAAGCACCTGGTGTGGAAAGAATTTAACAGGTTTGGCAATTGAAATTATCTTGAATATGTAATTAATTTGGATTAATTAAGATCTATTCACCTTTTTGCATCCGAGATTAGCTTAATTGCAGTCTTCTTCCTGAAGACAAGAGTTTTTACAATCAAGAATTTTTAATAAAGCTTGGTTTCCACAGGATGGTTTCCACTTTTGACAACTCCTGCTAGCTCAGGTGTGATAGATTGCTATCATTTTCAACTCTAGTGAAAACACCTTAACTTGATGTTTTGGTGTCACCAAAATTTGATGTTTTGATGACACCAAAACATCAAATAACTGCAATGCTGTTGATAATCAACTTGGAAGAAAGTTAAGGTGTTTTCACTAGATTTCAAAATGATAGCAATCTATCACACCTGAGCTAGCAGGAGTTGTCAAAAGATGACACTAAGATTCTTGCATTAACTTTGGAAGGGTGGGTTTAATCCACCCTCCGCTGCAGAGACTTCTTGCCATGCCACTCGATCGAAGCAAGAGAAAAATAGCCCCTCTTTTCCTTCCAGATTTTCCCACACGTGGCAACGGTGCAGAATTTCATTTTGAAAATGAGTGAGTGTCTATGGTGGAGGGTTTAATCACAATCAATATAAGGGTTAGAAATGAACCCAATTTACCACACCTGGCTTAGCATGAGTTGCTGCAAGTCAACAGCTTGTGGAAACCAAACTTGAATAATCCTCCTTTTGAAAATTCATGCAAAAAGTCATTAGGTGCAATTTTCCTTTCATTGTTGGTAATTTGGAATTATATTTAGTAATGTTTTCTCCAAGGATGGCAAGTCTGACTGGGTGCAAGCATGGGCAAGTCGTCCGGAACAGATACCAACCAAGTAAGCAACTATTCAATATAGGACGTTTGACTTTCTTTAGGCAAGTAACAGCGATCACAGTGGGCCATCTCACACAAACAATGTTCAGTTCATGCCAATCATTTTTTTCAACAAGATACCGGGTGTCCCAAAAAAAGTATACGGATTTGGTCAACCCTAACAATCAGAATTTAGCATGAATAAATCCGAAATCATTTTTAAAACATTACTCGATAGTTAACTTGAACATAGATACCTTGTTTGTTGACATTGGTGCTTTGAGAGTAGAGATATAAATCTCCAAAGGACAAATTTGCCACCACCTCCCAACCAGAGCTTTGACGTTTTGGCCTAAGCAATATCCACAATTTGTTTAATTTAAAATGAATAAAGTTTACTTCGGAGCTCCCTTGATGATCAGCGTCACGCAAATTATATTTTGTGAAACGCATTTGTTGTGCAGTTTTTAATTTTTCTCCTCCTGGTTCAAATTTTTCCAAGTCTATTGTTGATTTATTCGCTGTGCTTTAAGAATTTGCTTAGGCCAAAACGCCAAAACTCTGGTTGGGAGGTGGATGCAAATTTGTCCTTTGAAGATTTATATCTCCACTCTCAAAGCACCAATGTCAACAAACAAGGTATCTATTTTCAAGTTAACTACCGAGTAATGTTTTAAAAATGATTTCAGATTGATTCATGCTAAATTCTGATCGTTAGGGTTGACCAAATCTGTATACTTTTTTTTGGGACACCCGGTAGAAAGAGTAGCAAAATTCCTCTACCAATTTATTTTTGGTTTATTAGAGTTAACAAATATCTATTTCAGGGGTGAAATGCCCTTTATTGTGGTACTCTTTTAAGATTGAGTGCGCGCAGTTGATAACTTATAGATACTTCTGGTTAACTCTAGTTAAATATGTTGGCCAACAGATGCTCGACGGTTTGCCTTTGAACAAAATATTNGCATATTTTATTATTTCTCTGCAGGAAAGTGAAGATGGAACATCCAGCAAGCACAAAAAGTTCTGCTTTAAGCATCAGGAGAACAAAGGTCATGAAAAGGTAAGTTAGATCTCTAATGGATTAAATCAGATTCCAGCAACAAAAACTTGCGTATTGCCACATTGGTCCAAATTCTTTAATGGTTGACATGTACCACAGTCCGTAAATCAGCAGTTAAGATCTGAAGGAGATACATATGGATATGAACTGAAAATAATCAGCAAATATTTTCGATGCAATTTTAAAGTTTCTTTATCGTTTCTTTTGTAGCAGTGCTGAATTATTTGGTGCCAATTTGATTGTGATTATTCCTGTACTGGTGCTTTCTCATGCCATCACACTTGGAATCGGGTAAGATGAGACACCTTTTCAATTTCCTCGTTATCATTATAATTATACCAACAACTTTCTGAAATGGATGGCCATGGTCCAAAAAGTCATTTTTCAGACACAAGAATTATCAAACATTTCATGACACCCAGTCCCTAAAGTCTCTCCGGCAATTATGAACGAAAGTATGGTAATTTTGTCGTATTCTGGGTTCGAGTCCCAGGCTGCCATTTGGGAAGAACCATCTTAAACTCTCATCTTAAACAGTTTTGTATGTTTTCCTCCTCAGAAGAAACGGTTAAAGTCCTTGTTACGAGGTTTCAATAGGGGTGGTCTGGTCGTCTTGGTTGATGGTAGATAGGCCTACGCTAGCAAAAATTGATTTTGTTTTCACTTCAAAAATATTACAGATAGAAGTCTATTTTTACTCAACTTTCCTATGTTGTTAATCTTCATTTCTTTCATTTTAGTGTCTTCTTGGGCAAGAAGTTGAACCCTTCCTTACCAAGTAAGTGAACCACTCCTCTGAGTCTGTCTACGGACTGCGTTTCTTAATTTAATTTTGCACATATAGCACATCTCTTTATCTATCCAATTTCAAATTGTTAATAGAATTTATTGTAGTTATATAAATGTAGATATGATTGAGGCTATTTAATGCTTGAACAGATTTAGAATTTTATAATCCTTGAAACTGGAGGGAACAGTCCTGAACTGAAACAAGTTACGTAATCTTGAAGGGACGCAGATGACCTTCAATTGGAGAGCATGTGCAAGCTTGGTTTTGTGTGTTATGTTGTTTTATTAAGCATGAATTTAGTCAGTTGTATTTAGGTAACTAAAGTTGACATGTAGGACAGTTCTTTTATAACTTGACCCGGGGGGCCACTTGGTACCTGATGTGTTATCATGCTCGTACAAAAAAACACGGGAAAGGGTGCCTTTCTTCAGCTGGTGTAATCTGCAGGTTGCAGGTTACATAATGCAGGCTGCAGGTTGCATAATGGCCTTTCTTCAAAGTAGGCACGGGCCCGCGTTTAGGGGTGCCAATTCGACCATAATTTCAAACAAGGGTGTCCTTTTTGGCATTTGATAAATCAAAGACCCTTCTGGTGACGATATTTTTAATCAAGCATTTTAAAATAGAATTTATGGCGAATCAACGAAGTTAGCAGACAGGCAAAAAATTGATTACAAGGGGTAGGAGTTCGGAAGCAGTTTCCTCCTCTCTAAAAAATTAAATTGCTCTCTTCCTCCGAAACGAAAACTCTCGATTCGTTGTTAGCGAATAGGGTACCTAAACTTGAGAAATTCAATGCGACTAGAAAGGGTATGTTCTCAAGAAAAGTTTTGGTGATTAGGGTATGTATTTTGTTAAACAGGTAAGCGTTTAGGGTACATATGTTGCACCTTCGTACGAGCATGATACTATAGGAAAGGATAGGAGTGGTCCCCGTGGGAACTTGACATGTATTTCACTGGTATGAACTCTAGCAAATTCTTAAGAATTCATGGATGTTGACTTGCAAAAGATCTGCATTGAGTAAAGGCCTTGTCTTTCATACTTTCAAATTAGATTTACGTTCTTAAGAATTCTTATAAATTCGTAAACATTTTGATGCGAATTCTCATGAATTCTTACAAATGTTGTATTACGAGAAAATTATACTTACATTACGTGTTGTTGTTGTTGTTGTTTGATAATAGTGACGCATCATCATGTGTCATGCAGTTGAGAGTCACGAAAGACCAAAAATATCGAGCGTGGAAAGCCTTGGGTTGTCTTGCTGACGAAACCTAAAAGCGACAAGATAGATTGTGAAGTAACTGGCATAAGCGTTATTTTGTAGCGATGTGCAATACCAAACTTCTCGTGTACTGTTGCAAATATTCTAATTTCCGACTAGATTTGTTCTCAAATAAACGGCTTGAAACGAACTTTAGGTATTTGACTGTAGTTCTACGGTGAACAGTTTTGACATCTTGATCACCTTCAAAACTATAGCGTTTTCTTTTTCGTAAAAAAATGTAGAATGTTAGTCAAGTACCTAAAGTTCCTTCCAAGCAATTTATTCCAAAGTAAAATATGATAACAATTTACAAAATAATTTTCAAAGATTTGACCCTGATGCGCAGAGTGAGGGAAACATTTTCGTTACTTTCTAAACGCGAGTTTTGAAACAAGTTAACAAGAAAGAGAGAGATGAAATGCTTTATTCGTCGTATGTTGTGCAAAAACAGATTCCAAAAACAGAACAGTTGCCTGTATGCCAAACGGGCTCTATATCAAAGGAACATACTTTTGTAGTTTATTACTGATATTAATAATATTGCAGTGAATTTTCTTTAATTATAAATTTATTTAACCTCGTATGAGTTTGGTGTTCGTTAAAGTAATATTTTGTGTTATCACATTGTGTAGAATGTTGTGTTTCTGTTTGTAACATTAGGTTCTTTCATTTAGAAGTGAAATTCTCTTGAATTACAGCAGTGAAGATCTACAGGGGTGTTCTGAAATGAAAGTGGCTTATTTGTTTAAATCTAGCGACGAGGTCATTGCTGAAATCATGGGCGTTAAGAAACGCGGTAGTTATTCCTACAAATTTTTTTCCTCCCTGTGTCCCTATGCCCATTCCTCCCTGTGTCCCTATGCCCGTGAAGGTTGTTGTTGTTGTGCCTGGTTTTACTTGTTTCCCTGTGTTCTGATTTGAGAATCAGTCTGATATATCGTAATTTTAATCCTGGGTAGTTAATTTAAATTTCGATATCCTACTTTTCAATATATGTGCTTTGGATACTGAAATATTCATTTAAAAGTTAAAATTTGCGATCAACCACTTTAGCAAAATGGCCTAAACATTTAAGTCTGGGTGCATCCTCTTGCGGAGGAGTGTTGAGGCTGCGTGCGGGTTAAAAAGTTGCAAATGCAGAAGACAGCAGATAGATGAATACATTATTAATGCATTACAAATGCATCAAATAGCACAACAAATATAGTATAAATAATTGTACTTCGAACAGAGTTTAATTTTGTACGACGTTTCGGGCATAAACCCATTATCAAGTCTTGTTTTGTTTTAATGAAATATTGTGCAACACGCATACAAGAACATTGTTTGTGCATAAAATAGCAGTTGAGAAAAATATACAGAAAAAGTTTTGTGATGCCCTGTTTACACAAGACTATAAAAATTGCTTTTAATGCAGGTGAATTTTGTGACATTGTTTGATGTAAGAAATTTAGAAGATTCCGAATTTTGATTTTCGAAGGACTTTTTTTTAAATTTTGATCTCCATCTCACAAATATTTGCATAGGAAATCAANACAGAGTTTAATTTTGTACGACGTTTCGGGCATAAACCCATTATCAAGTCTTGTTTTGTTTTAATGAAATATTGTGCAACACGCATACAAGAACATTGTTTGTGCATAAAATAGCAGTTGAGAAAAATATACAGAAAAAGTTTTGTGATGCCCTGTTTACACAAGACTATAAAAATTGCTTTTAATGCAGGTGAATTTTGTGACATTGTTTGATGTAAGAAATTTAGAAGATTCCGAATTTTGATTTTCGAAGGACTTTTTTTTAAATTTTGATCTCCATCTCACAAATATTTGCATAGGAAATCAATATTGGACTAAATTTTCAATATTTAGCAGCTTAAATCTTTAATTTCCGAGCCAGGTTTCGGTTAAATTTCACTTCTCAATGAAAGTGTTCGTATCTTCGTTGCTAAGCAAATGTTGTTTTATTCGTGGAAGTTCGTTAAATTAGCTCTTACGTGTTGGTTTAGTTTAGTAGTTAATTGTAGGAAATTTTAGAGGGTATTCATGCTTATGCTCGCTCATAGTAATGTTGTTTTGTGGTGAAGACTTCTCGACTGCATCTTTTGCATATTAGGAGCTTTCACTTTCGCGTTTTTACTGTACATTTCCTAGAACTACCTTCCTGAATTTGTCCCAGCGGGTGCACTCGAGCATGCGAGTGACAGGGGGCTCGGCCCAGAGCTTTTCAGTATGACCAAAAAAAAAAACAATCGCCAACGGGAAACCCAAAAAATAGATCCATTCAAAATGCAACTCTTAAAAACTAAGTTGTTTACTAAGGTTGAGAATTTGAGAGCCAACACCCAAAAATATGAAGATGAAAATGTCTGACCACAAAAAATCAATCTTATAACCTGCTACCCAAAAAGAAAATAAGTGGATGAAGTCCTGACCCAAAAAAGTAAGAAGATTGCAAATTTCAAACCAAAAGAATAAGCCGCGGAAAATTTGTTTGAGTACACCCCCTGGGCAATTTGTTTTAGATAGTATAGTATTGCATTACCACATAACGCCCAGATTTCCAAATTATGCTGCTTGCTCTACCCTTAACATATAAATAGGTAGTCGTGGAAATGACCTACAGATATAAGAATTTGATCCAGTAGTGAAAGCCTCTTAAAATTTCTAAAATTTAAGTACCAAAAATTTCTTCAGAGTTTGTTAGAAATTGGCTTCAAATTCTTCTAATCGGATCGGTGGGAGGCATTTCACGGTGGATTTATATTGATCTGTATTAAAAGATCTCATAGTAACCATAAAAAACCAATAAAGAATATTTGAACTTTTTCGAGGTAGAGGAAAAATGTGTTTTTCGTGAAGTAATGAAAACATATATACATTTTATATACACTGTTTCCATTACAGGGTATTAAGGAAAACGAAAATAGTCGACATTTTGCTGAAAATGAAAATATTTGAATTAAATTTGACGCATGCCGTCTGAAAGAAAAATTTATCTTCTTTCTAATGATATCCAGTTTGGATACATTAATAGCATTTACCGTAAAATTGATACAATAGTAACCATAGTAACATGCTATGTTATATTCTAGTGCAGAAAAGTTCCTAAAAATCAAAAATCTTCAAAAAGCGTCCTTTGGTGGCTTCTAACAAGGATTGCAAAAGATGCAATGAAGATATAAGCTTGCAATTTGGTATTCCTTTAGAATAGCCATTATGAAGGGTTTGAAGCACATACATCATACCTAGTGGTGCCTTTGCAATCATACAAGGAGTTTTATAACCTTTGCAATCATACAAGGAGTTTTACTGGTGCACAAACTCTGTAAAATAAGCCACCTTATTAAATTCTCAATTNGGATCGGTGGGAGGCATTTCACGGTGGATTTATATTGATCTGTATTAAAAGATCTCATAGTAACCATAAAAAACCAATAAAGAATATTTGAACTTTTTCGAGGTAGAGGAAAAATGTGTTTTTCGTGAAGTAATGAAAACATATATACATTTTATATACACTGTTTCCATTACAGGGTATTAAGGAAAACGAAAATAGTCGACATTTTGCTGAAAATGAAAATATTTGAATTAAATTTGACGCATGCCGTCTGAAAGAAAAATTTATCTTCTTTCTAATGATATCCAGTTTGGATACATCAATAGCATTTACCGTAAAATTGATACAATAGTAACCATAGTAACATGCTATGTTATATTCCAGTGCAGAAAAGTTCCTAAAAATAAAATCTTCAAAAAACGTCCTTTGGTGGCTTCTAACAAGGATTGCAAAAGATGCAATGAAGATATAAGCTTGCAATTTGGTATTCCTTTAGAATAGGCATTATGAAGGGTTTGAAGCACATACATCATACCTAGTGGTGCCTTTGCAATCATACAAGGAGGTGCCTTTGCAATCATACAAGGAGGTGCCTTTGCAATCATACAAGGAGTTTTACTGGTGCACAAACTCTGTAAAATAAGCCACCTTATTAAATTCTCAACTTTTTCAACACCGTAATACATCTCAGTAATTATTTTTGGTCCAGCTCCTTGACCATATTATTGTGCACAAAACTGCAAAGTTTCGTAACTAGACACATCGTAGTTCAGATTTTATCCTCTTTAGAAGTCGATCCATATTTTTCCGCAATCATGATTATTTGAGCACATAAGCGTACGGGAAGAAAAAATCTAGGGGGGCTGCCTGATGAAAAGTCTATTGTTTACGAAATTTTTTGCCCGACTTACGTCGGATTATTGCCCGAAATAAGCAGATTTTTCTAAATTTTTCGAATGTTGGGGGGCCTGCCGCCCCCCAGCCCCCCGGCTCGTACGCTTCTGTTTAAGCATAACTAATTGGTTGATTTGCATAACTTTTCCAAAAAGCCTCCTTAAAATGAAAGAATTTTCAAATTATATGCAAATGAAATCCCTTGAAATAAATTGTTTTACCATAATGGTCATCTGCTACGTTAACTTTATCAGTGTGAACGGAGTATAAGTTTCTTAACTGACTTTTTCCATTTTTGGTTTGGTTAGACGTTAGACGTTTATTATTTCAAAAATACGTAGCTGCCTGAAGCATTCCATGCATGCCCATAATTCTTCAAAATTACAATGCATTTTCATGGCATCAATGAAACTGGCAGTTCTGATTGTTGTCTGGAAAAGCTTTTACAGGTCTGCTAAATTGCTCGATTGAAAATTTGATTGTTTTCATATCTGATACTGAGGTTCTTATTACTGTGGGATTTAAAAACATTTATGTGATCGACAAACGAGATGGGGGAGAACAGACGCATGCTTGTGTGCAATTTAACTTAGGCCCATATTTAACCTCTCCAATATATTTCGAAAAATGTTAGATCATGCACGAAGGAGGTAGAGAACAGACACATGCCTTTGCGCACACAATTTAACTTAGGCCCATATTTAACCTCTTCAACGCAGGGCCAATCTCAGAAGTTGTTTTGCAAAAGTCCCACCAAGCTCTAAAAATTTAAATCTTCCAAAAAATTCAAGCCAATATTCATAATTCCTCGACAGACAATTACGAAGCAAACATAGCCATTTCAAAATAACGGGTTAACTCAGTGCATTCTGTCAGCACCCAGTCGACAAATAACGGGGGTTCTTACATAATGTTGACGTTGTTTGAAGGGAGCTGCCAAGAAAGGTTAGTCAGGCTTTCATTCATTTCTTGTTGTGTGCAAAGAGTAAAGTCTCTTATTCGAGATTTGCTTGCCAAGTAAACTGTTTGTCCACTTAGCCACGTCGTAAAACATTACTTAACAATATTCTTTGCTTGTTGACGAGCAGAACATGTCTTGAAGTTTTTCAAACACATTGCCAAAGAGCCAAACAAACTCTGCTTAGATCTGCTTTTCAAAAATTCTTTTTGACCTGGAAACAGGAAAATATTGCTTGGGAAGGGGGGATATATCACAAATCAGACAAATGCAAGAGAATATTTCCGCAAAGATCAGGCAAAAATATGCCAAACTTTTTGCGCATCTCAATCTCACCACGAAAAAAGGAATATGTTTTGTTGGGCAGTTTTCCATTTTCAGTTTTGAATAAACAATTTAGGAATTGAAAAGAATTTTGATCGTTTATTGAACGTTCCCACGCTGAATGATGTCATTTGATTCGCAATAACAGAAGTCTCTCCAAAGACCAGCTGAAATAAGCAAAAAAATACCGAAAATGTAAAATGTATTGTTTAAGAGAACCTAGGATTTGGAAAACAAACTTCAAATTAGCAGCTCTANCCTCTCTCCCTCTCCCCCTCTGATAAACGTCTCTGGAGTGCTCGGCGCACATGGATGGTTCACGTGATCTCAACGTATTTTCCCGCTCTTTTTGCTGACGTTCGTAATGGGCAGAGCCAAGTAGCTAAAGCTACGAGTAGTGCAGAAACTGTCGAGGATTGCCTTTTGGTATGTGGCTCAGTTGGATGGTAGATGATTTGAATAAAGATTCTATGATGGCTGGTGGTTTTTGTCTCTGTGGCGTGTTACTTTGTTGTTGTTGTTGTTGTTGTTGTTGTTGTTGTTGTTGTTGTTGTTGTTGTCAATTTATTTTGATTCGATTTAACATCGTGTTACTCACTGCCATCTTGATCACCGGCAGCTTTGCTTCGGTTTCCAGTACTTAAATAACTAACACTAAAAAAGGCTAACTAACACTAAAGGTCAACTCTACCCTATTCAAAATGTTTGAAATTGAAGCTATGTAATAGATACCTCACTTCGATTGAAGAACACCCAAAGAAAGGATGGGTTTCTTGACGTTACACATTTGCATACCTCTAGCATGAGTTTTTGCAAATTCTTTACATGTATTGTGACCTTCTCCTTTCCTTCCTGTTTAGTTGAATTGAATTTCCACGCAACATGTACATTTGGATTTTGCATGACTTTTCATGATCTTTCAAACATGAATACACTCATTTTTTTATAAGAAACAGCTATAAGAAACGGTAGGCTCAATTTTTAAACTTAAGAAACTACCTTACCTGAATTATACAAGCTAAGAAACTTTTGTAATTTGTACCTTCTCGAAAACGTTTTGACACTACAATAATAGTGGATGTTTTGGCATTGTTTTGAGTTCGAATTATTGTATAACATGTTTTGAGGTCTTACTAAGTAATTTGGAAGCCCTTCTAACAAAAATATATTGGCTCTACACTTAGGGCGTTAACAATATAAGAAACATGTAAGAAGCTTTTAGTAGCAAAATGGCCCTAAAATTTAAGAAACTGCCTACCATCCCCGGACCTTATTTTCTTATAAAAAAATTATTGTATTTCATTTTGGCGTCCCCGAAAGTCTTGACAAAAATATGTTTGCGATTCATATGCTATGTGGATGATCTCACCTGCAGCATCCCACACCTAGACTATTGCGAAACTCTGTTATCTCTCAGTGGGCAGTGCTACAGTTTTGTGTTGGTGTACGTCAGTAAAGGTTGCAAAATACACTTTATTCGTTAAACGCATACTTTGCAGATTTTTACATGCCAGAACTAAAGGTTTCTGCAAGCTTTTGATAATATAATGAGCAACTTTCAACTCATCTGAGGATGCGAATGTAACGTCATAAAATTTCTAAATCGTAAACCATACGAGTGGAAGACTTTTTCTTGATACCATATTGTGGACAGTCATAACCTATGTTTTTCTTTAAAATCATTCTATGTTTCCTCAAAAAGTTTACAAATTACGATGGTTTTAAGTTTTTTCAAAATTATTACCCGAAGTGGAGATAAATAACATCAGCTGAATTTGTCTATTGAAGACCTTTTGTCAAAATTAGGTTGTCTCTGAATACTGTTATCTCTCAGTGCTACTGTTTTGCGTAGGTTTTTAGACACGTCGTCTAAAAAGTAGCTTAGCCAGGGTACTAGGGAAAGCTTATTGTATTTGATGCTCTCGATAGATGAAAATAATAACTGGTGTCCCAAACAAATACTATTGTTTGAAAAATCACCAAAATTTGATAACAAGGCCGATCTTCAAATTTTTTCCCGCAAGTAGATCAAGGACCAAATTATTAAGTCTTTCGCTTTACTGCGCACTTCTCCGTCAATTGCATTTTCAAACGTAAGAGCTGTTAGAGATTATCGAACTAAAGATTGCCAAATATGTCAGCTGCACTAGAAGGACCACACTTCAGTAGAAAAACACACACGTAGGCAGCGTGTCGTCAAGCCAGTGGCGGAGCCAAGGGAGGAATGGGGGAATTGTCCCCCGCCCACTTTTTCCGAGGTCAGTCTTCCAATTCGTCTAAATCTGTTGAGAAAGTGTATAAGGAGAGGCTAGGTAGTAATCTTTAGAGTTTGATAGACAAATAAGGGCGTTTGCTGTCGGTAAAAGGGCGTTTCCTGAGTATACAGAGGGCATGGTCCTTAAACATTTTCCCAGGGCTGCGCCCCCAGACCCCCGTCTTGGTTCGCCCCACCCAGTTGTTTGCGGCTGGCGCCGCCACTACGTAAAGCTCCAAAAACGTTGCAAGAAATGAGGGGCATATCACTCCATAGAAGTCTTGTACACCTTCCACAAAAATAGTTTTATTTTCAAGAAACACCCCCCAAAAGATCCCTGAAATCCTTTTGTTTTTAAAAATCTGGTACACTTCTTCCGAAGAGTGAAATGGAATTTTGTGCGGTTTAGAGTTGCTATGGGAACATCAAAACAACGGAATATCATGGCTAGGATGCCTCGTTACCTCGACCACATTCTCAATGATGACAAGTAATTTTCTCTATCAACAATGTGTTGCTAAATCATCTATAGTTTTCTCCTCGATCAACCAAGGCGAAGTCCGTCAATTGTGATTCATTCCATTGTTTTGATCTGAATAGTAATCAACAATCGAGCAACAGGTTGATTAACCATCTATCCTGCAGCCAACGAACGTCTCTTTGTTCTAGAATGTAAAAACATGTTTACTTTAGTTATTCTCTTGTTGGGCTTATATGCACCTTCTAAATATGAATATTCCTAGATGAACTTGGGTGTAAATTCTGACTCTTCGCTTTTTCAATTACATCACCCAACCCCGGGCACCCAACCCAACACCAAACTTTTGTATGACCAGGAAGTAAAAGCGCTCGCTTCTCTCGCACTCTAACACTCTCAGCTGGAGCAGTGGGTTTATTCCTCCACCCATGATACTGTAACGCTCATTCTACTCGTGTTGCCCTGGCCCGTTTGATCCTTCGAGAGCACCTCTGCCATCATAGGGATAAACACAATTTAGCGCTGGAATTATTTAAGAACTGTAAAATTATACGAAGGAGGAAATTCCCTAAATTTGGCTCTGTTTTTCGTACCAAATGCCTAGACATTATTTAAAATCGCTGATGGGTCCAAAATTTCATAATTTTCCTATACATTGGTGTGTCGTGTATTTAAAATTGAACAGTAGACATGGTTCGGTTATCAAAACATGGGCAGCACTCCTAGTCAACCGTCAATAGGTTACCCTCCCCCAGAACCAAGCCTACCCAGCTGACTGATTTTGCTTACACATCCTTAAACAAGTTAACGTTTACGTGAAAAGGAAGGCACCTCATTGGGTTAGAAGAAGGCTGGCTGCGTCGTCCTTTTAATTTACACCAACACTTTGCACAAAATCACTCAAAAAATTAAAATTAATAAAAATGAAACGCCAAGTGAATCAGTTACGACACAATGCAGGCTAACTAATGACATATGAACCACCAGCCTGGTTCCCTGCCTCAACTTGACCACGTTCACGCGAGAGTCCTGCACGCCAGGGAAGTCATTTTAGACCGCTTCTGTGGAGCCCAGTCCCTTTAGTCGAAAATGACGTCAGGAAACCAGACTGATGAGACACCATACTCTTCATATGCATGTAACCGATCTGTCTCAGTGGCTTCCTTGCGCAAAAATGTCTAATATCGTTATGAAACCAATGAGCAACTGAATGGTACAAATATTAGACTTTTTAAATGGGCTATTTTTAGACAATGCATTTAACGGCTGAATAAGTAACCCATTTGGCACGTCTTGTATTTTGAAGATGCTCGCGGCACACCCCTATCCGAAATT
>REGM01000009.1:2333667-2366363 GCA_004194415.1 Aurelia aurita | reverse complement strand
ATTCTTTCAGCCTACCTAAGTTTTCTTCTTTCAATCCAGTACAAACTGCTGTGAAATATCAGCTGTCATTTATGTACACAGAAACTACTTTTAAACGATCTGTTTCAACCAACATGTTTCGCACATGAAAATGGCATGCTGGTTGAAACAGACTCTTTGATTTTTTGATTTTCTAAAAAAAGTTTGATTTATTTTTTATTTCATAATATTTATACAAGGTAAAACATTCAGTTGACGCTGTTTTACAATGTACTCTGTTGAAAACTTACAAAGGAAAAAACTATCTTAATTTTTACAAGTAACCTAAAAGAAAACTAAAATAAATGTTATCATCAACAACTAATTGCCGTAGATATAATCATATGACATGATAAATATGAGAGAATCACCTAAATCGTAAAGTTTGCAATGCTTTTTTTTAAGTTTTCAATGTGGGGGACAATTTTGTATACAAACTCAGATGATTCCACATTGCTGCGCCTTTGTATGAGAAACATTTTTGGCCATAAGCAGATTTTCGCATGGGAATTTCTAAATCAGTTCTAGTATTGCGTAATTCTCTCTTGCACGTGTCCGAGTGTCTTGAGAACATTTCTGTAGGTAAGTGAGAGCCAGATCATTGGTAGATTTGTATACCACACTCAAAGTCTCCATTTGTATAATTTCACTAACAGTGTGCCAACCAAGTTTCTTAATGACAGGCTGCAGAAGCATCATATCTACTGTTAGTAACTATATTCTTGCGGCCCGATTTTGAAGTTTTTGTAGTTCATTTATTACTGTAGAGCCGCAGATCCCCATACAGGGCAGCAATATCTAAAGTATGATTCCACAAGACGTTTGTACATGCTTTGTATTCACGGTGGTGGTGTAAATCGCATACATCTTTCTTTGAATTGCATTGAATTGAATTGCTTGAAAGATCTTTAGCGAGGATGAAAACTGATCACTGAAGGAGATTTTTTGATGGGTATGATCATTACGAGGGAAGAAAATAAATAAGAAATCTCTATATATATATATCCAAGTTCCTGCTACAGGCAATCATTGTTAACGCAAAAGCGATAACTTCCATTCGCGATAAGCGCAGGTTGTGGAGTACTGCTTCCACCTGAGGTTTATCACGATAATCACTATTAGCACGATAACGGTAAATTCTTGTCGCAATAAGCACAAGCTGTAAAGTCTTGCTTCAATTTGAGGTTAATCGCGATTATCATTGTTAACGCGATAGCGATAACTTCTTGTCGCATTAAACAAAATTCATGAAGTGTTGTGTCTATTGCCCATTAACACCCCAGAGAGCGGCCTTGCAAACACCTAAAGTTTTATTAGGATTTGCAAACATGCATAGCAATATTTTCATGGACTCTGCTCTCAGGAGCTAACAAACATCATGTCTGAGCCTCTGAGAGTAGATCGTCCCACTAGATCCTCTTTTACTAATCACAAACATTCTGTTGCTATTCCCAACTCTCCCACTGCCTCCTATTCTTCTACCTTCATTCCTAGAACATCTTTCCTCAGGAACGACCTCCCCAGCTCTGTCCCCCCCCCCCCAACATACAATCTACAGGCTTTCAAACGTTCAATAAACTCCCTGGATCTCACTTCTCTCTGCTAGCCCTTTTCTTTCTTCCAGTTCCTAGGGTACTCGTATAATAGGTAACATCACCTCACCTCTCCTAGGGACAAAATACTAAACAAAAAGTAAGAAAAGCACCCCTCAGAAAGAAGGACAGCCGAACATGTTACTGTGGGCGGCGTGCAAAGACTAACATCTTAAACCCAATAGGGAGAGAAGCTTTTTTCTTCAGAGATTACGACTGTTGTTGTTTGAGAACAAATCTACAGGACACAGCTGTCAGCAAACAGGGCGCTGTGCATTTCGAAGACGCCCTCAGAAAACAGAGATTTTTCCTTTCAAATCTTTGAAAGACGATGACGCAGATCTGCCGACAACAGATTTTGTAAAGAAAAATCTTTAAAAGCCGCAACAAATGAAAAAATATGGAAATTTATGATGTGTATTTCTTAATATCCGGTTAATAATCAAATCTATCTCGAGGAAAAAGCTGTCGAACTTTGTTTAAAAAGAAGAAGTTTATCCTCGGCAAACTTTGAGTCCTGGTAACAAGACGCATCACACAAAATTTTGCCGTTGGTGATATTGGATATGAACTCGGTAAAGGATTAGTTTTTGTCGAAGAAACATCCTTGAAACGTGAAAAGAACATCCGAAAACGTCCATTTTTGCACACATTTTTTCCTGGCCTATAAAACAAAAGAACTTGGCGTAATCGCTTGCGTTCACATCAATAAAGCTCGTGCCCATAGTAAGAATGGCACCTTTGCAGGAGAGGATGATACAGAAAGCAGCAACAGTACATGTAAATTCATTCGTACAGCGTCCTACTGCCTTTGCCGATGATCTGACTCGAAATTTGTTGAAAAATGTCCTACCACTTTCCTGCATCTAAAATAGGGCATACTTGCTAAAATATCAGTTAAATGGTAAATAATTCTATTAATGTATCCAAATTACATATCATTGGAAAGAAGATAGATTGTGCTTTCAGATGGTATCAATTACATCTATCCAAATCTTATCATTTTTCCTAACTTTTCAATCTTTGTTGGGTTGCGTTCTTTTCTGAAACACCCTGCATAGTTTCTTCTGTTAAGCCACCTACCCCCCTGCATTTAAAAGCAATTCTACCATCTTTTGTAGCTATTTAGGTGTAGTCTATTTTGGTGAACAGCGTTAAAGCACAGTCATGGTTAAAGAAAGATCGAAAAAGAGTTGAATATAACTTAAGTTTCTTGATAGAATGCTCAGTTACAATGCAGCGCTTGCCCGCCTACCGACCATTAACTGGTAATCTTGCCAAATTAGGCGGATCAAATTGCGAACAAAAGAAGAAAACGCAGCAAAAGTGTTCCAAAATGATTTGGATTTGAAGTGAATAAAACCCACAATGTAACATTAAATGGAATTTTTTTAGAAGGAACTGTGAAAGAACCGTTATATGCTTCGCAAGATGGCCAAATGTCACACAGAAGAGCTCCGAGCAGCAAATTGTCACCAGCATAAATATTAAATGAAATTTCTCGTAGATTTTAGGAACCACATCGCCTCAATTCTTCCCCGCTATTTTCAATAATTAATATAAGCAATTAAAATTACAGTTACTGATAGAAACATGTGAATATTCAGATCAGTATCTCAAATTTGATTGACCTTTGAAAATGTTTGGGTCAAATCGAATCAGATGGTGAACCAAGGTGAATTTTAGAAGTGAGATTTCGATAGATCAAATCAGCGAGCAGTTCAACCTCAAAGATAACGAAAATTACGAGAGAAATGTCTCAAATACAGGATGTCCCAGAAAATTGTGCCCCGTTTGTGCGGCTGCTGCTGCGGAGGAGCCGTAACCGAAATTGTCGTGTTTTTATACCATTGCATAAGATAGGCTGCAACTTGAAATTTGAGACCTCTTTTGAGTCAATCTGACAAGTGGTTGCTGATTTATGACACAAGAAATTCACAATAAGTTGTTGCTTCAAAAACAGCAGTTCCTTCATCCCCCAAAAATGTCAAAATCAAGTAAATATTGCTAAAGAAGGTTCTAGTGTTGTGCTCAAAACGTTCCCAAGATTTGAAAAAGGGTTAGTAGTGTTGCGTTATAAATAAACAACATCATCAACCTATTTTCAACTGTAGAAAAATTCAAATACAACGCTAGAATCCTTTCTTGCAATATTTACTTGACTTTGGCATTTTTTGGGAACAAAGGAACTGCTTTTTTTAATCAACTACTTATTTTGACTTTCATGTGCTGTAAATCAGCAACCACTAATCAGATTGACTCAGACGGGGTCTCTGGGTCTAAGGTGAAGCCTATCCTATGCAATTGTATCAAAAACGAGACAATGGAAGTTAAAACTCCTCCACAGCAGGGCGCATAAACGGAGCACCATTCTTTGAGACACCCCAGTCCAAAGTGAATAACATTACAAAGAGGGCATTTTATTTAGACACCATAACATATTTAGGCAGTAAGATACTTGAAAAGAGTTTTATTTGTGACAACTGTGAAGCTCAAGTGTTTTCAAATGTTTGAAAATCTGATCAAGGTTTTTAGGCCTGTTTTGAACAATCCCGAGATGAAGCATTTAAATAAAATTGCTGGAAGCTTGCGAATATAGAGGATGATTTGTAGAGTAAGTGGGACTCGAACCTACGACCATTGCTGTGTTCGTCGATGCATTAACCATTGAGCTACGGGATGACAGCTTTTCCTAAATCCTTCAGACCACTGTCGGTGAGTTTCGGAAGTTTGGATTGCAAGAAACAAGTTTGTGTGTTGCATGATACATCGAGATCGCGCAGGCGCGTGCCTATAATATTTGATATAGCAAAAATGAAAAAATGATCAAGGCAATACTCGATGTATCATGAAGTATATTTTCTTTTATTGTGAATTTCCTACAGCCCTAGCGAGACTCTACAAATCTATTGAGTCTGCACGCAGGCTACTTACTACAGCCTGTGCCAATTTCTTCAAATTGTGGGCGTACATTTTTTGTTTTGAATAAGCTTAGTTGTGCTGCATTTATAATCTTCTGTGATGAGACCATTAAGGAAAGTAGCTTTTGCTCGATTGCTGTAGGGCAAATCAATTTATTTGGTTTAGTCCAATAAAACACAGATTTCCAATACAGTTGCATTTCATTAAGTGGGATGAATACAAAAAGAACGCATTAGTTATACAGAGCATAAAACTGTCGCAGTTCTGCATAATTTATGAATATTTAGGTAAATGTGGAGTTGATTTTTGCAAGGGATTTTGCAAACGTTTCTTCGAATTAAGTGCGATCTGCCCTCTTGGTTAATCTTCACCTGAAACATCTTATCGCATTTTGAAATTTCAGGTTTGTCCTCAAATCAGAAATCAAATTACGAGAAGATTCATCTTTCTATATTTCTTGATTAACTTATCACAATGTTTCGCTGTGCATCAACACAGCGTAATCAGGTGAATTTCATCAAATACTTAAATATGAGTATCTGTCTATAAATTCATTTGTAAATTCTTGAATAACAACATTCATATGTTTGATAATTCTTATTGATTTGTATCAATTTTTTATAAGAACATTAGGTATCAAAGACTTCTAGCCAACATTTGAATATCTTCATCGTTAGCAAACGAAGAGTTGTCGAAGGTTAAGATGAATTGAAAGAATAACTACATTCATGTGTTTAATAATTCTTATTGATTTATATCAATTTTCTATAAGAAAATTAGGTATCAAAGACTTCTACCCAACACTGTTACATTGTCAAGATCTTCATCACTAGCAAACGAAGAGTTATCGAAGGTTAAGATAAATTGAAAAGAATAACTGCTTTCATGTGTTTAATAATTCTTATTGATTGGGATGTATTTTTTATAAGAACATTAGGTATCAGAAACTTTTAGGCAACATTTTACTTTAGCAAACGAAGATGTATCGAAGGATGAATTGAAAGGAAGTTATTATTTGATGAGCGTCGTAAACTTATGAAATGAAAGTGCATCAAAATTTATGGAAATAAATATAAAATATATGAAATAGCAGAAAAACATAAACTTTGGAAAAAAGCTGCTGCTTCAGTATTGCTTTACCTCATTACTGCTTTAGCGTTGCAAAGAAGCAAGGAAAACAATAGAGACCAGGGGCGGCGCCAGGCCTGAAAAAGTGGGGTTGACACAGGATAGAATTGATTCACCAGAAGGTATTCCTAACTTTGTTAGCATCGTTTTTAGTTAGGAATAAGTACTGACCTGAGAAAAGTGGGGTGGACATGTTCATCGAAGAGTGTATGAGAGACTTTCGATTACATGACAAGCGGGCTAGCCCGGTTAGCCGAGATCTCGTCTGCTGCCTACCGGGCTAGCCCGGCAAAACGGGCTGGAAGTTACACATTCTTCTCATGTAATCGATTTAAGACCGGGCTGGCCCGGCAAAGCGGGCTGAGAAATCTGCAACGCATGCGCTTTATGAACAGATTATACGATTATGGCGTCAAATATTTCACAGCAGACCATTCCAGCCCTGTTAGGCGAGCCAGCCCGTTTAACCGGGCCAGCCCGCCCCATGTAATCAGGCCCTTAGCACTGTATATTCTGATACAGCTGCCTTTTCAATCTGACATCTCAATTTCAACTTACATTCTTCTCTCAACAGCATTGCAAACGTGGTTAAGAGTCGCGCTGTCAACAACAAAACACCACCATGATTTATAGCATCAACAGAACAAACTTAACTGGAAATATATCCATTGGAAATCTAATGATGAGACAACCTCGAACGTACGCGAGAGNACAGATTATACGATTATGGCGTCAAATATTTCACAGCAGACCATTCCAGCCCTGTTAGGCGAGCCAGCCCGTTTAACCGGGCCAGCCCGCCCCATGTAATCAGGCCCTTAGCACTGTATATTCTGATACAGCTGCCTTTTCAATCTGACATCTCAATTTCAACTTACATTCTTCTCTCAACAGCATTGCAAACGTGGTTAAGAGTCGCGCTGTCAACAACAAAACACCACCATGATTTATAGCATCAACAGAACAAACTTAACTGGAAATATATCCATTGGAAATCTAACGATGAGACAACCTCGAACGTACGCGAGAGCTGGACCAGTGGAGATATTTTTCCTTGTTTGTCTCATGATTGTTATTATATTTGGGAACAGTTTGGTGTATCTAGCCTTCTCGACGGTTGACAGAAAATTACGAACAATTACCAACTACTTTGTCATCAATCTTGCTGTGTCAGATATTTTGGTGGGAACATTCTCAATGTCGTTCTGGCTATGTATAAGAACAGGTAAGTGTTCTGTAGTTGATTACTTAATAATATCACTGCCAACCGAACCAAACAAGTGTCAGCGTTTGCCAGACTATGTGATCATGACTAATTCTCCAATTTTAAGGTACGATATATAATTTTATCATAGAGGAAAGACTAACTGAGATTTAAAATTTAATTCGCCAAAATTGGTCGTACCGTTCTAGAGGGCGATTTTCATTGGCAGCTGTTTTTTTTTACAAACTTTGTTCAAATTTCGTCTGAATTTTATCTGTACTTTCAAAGCAATGACAATGCGTTTATAACCATCTTCTGGGAAGAAAACAGAAACAAATGGCTGGGAAACATAGGTTTGCCAAAAGACTATGCTTACTGGCCAATTAAGGGCTACTTGGCTGTACCCCAAAGGATGGGGCGTTAAAAGCTAGGAATACGTTGACATGTCTCCTTGTGTACCTTTAATCTGGTCATCTATCCTACATCTAAAATTTCTGCAGTTCATTCTACATATTGTCTGAATCTATGAGTTGACCACTGGCCCATGAAGGGAGACGTGGCTCTACAACAAACTCCAGGGGCGTTAAAGACCAGCCATTATTTAAGTTGATACTCCTCTATATGTACATTTAATCCGGTCATCGATTCTACATTGAAAATTTCTGACATTTATCTTAAATAGGTATGACAGTTTTCTTCAATCTATAAGTTGATCACTGGCCTATCAAAGGCGACGTGGCTTTACCCTACAGGCTGGGGGCGTTGGAGGCTAGGAATATGTTGATATGTCTATGTGTGTACGTTTAATCTGGTCATTGATTCTATATCAAATGTTTCTGCAGTTTATTCTACATAGGTATGGCAGTTTGTCTGAATCAATAAGTTAATCACTGGCCTATTAAGGGCGACGTGGCTTTACCCTGAACGCTGCGCTGCAGGGCATTAAATGTCATAAGTTAATCACTGGCCTACTAAGGGCGACGTGGTTTTACCCTAAACCGCTGCAGGGCGTTTAACNCTTCAATCTATAAGTTGATCACTGGCCTATCAAAGGCGACGTGGCTTTACCCTACAGGCTGGGGGCGTTGGAGGCTAGGAATATGTTGATATGTCTATGTGTGTACGTTTAATCTGGTCATTGATTCTATATCAAATGTTTCTGCAGTTTATTCTACATAGGTATGGCAGTTTGTCTGAATCAATAAGTTAATCACTGGCCTATTAAGGGCGACGTGGCTTTACCCTGAACGCTGCGCTGCAGGGCATTAAATGTCATAAGTTAATCACTGGCCTACTAAGGGCGACGTGGTTTTACCCTAAACCGCTGCAGGGCGTTTAAAGCTAGAAAGACATTGAAACTCCTCTATGTGTACGCTGAATCATAGTCTATGCTTTAATCAGGTCACCAAGATTCTATTGAAAACATCTGCAGTTTATTCTTCATCAAAGTTATCATTAGTTTAATCAGTTCCTTCCTTTGCATCTGCTGGAATAAAAATGCTTTGCATTATTCATGAATCATGCGATTTGATCAGATTTGCCAGCATGCATGCATCATTTCTTGAGATAAGCTCTTCGCTTGCAAATAAACACAAGAATCTTACGAGATGATAAGCAATTTTCGTTTATTGCTGCTCTTTATTTCTCTGTATTTTTAAGACGATTGTCCAAGTAATGGCGAGCTAAAAGGAACCGCAATTTAAATAAAGGTTGTTTTTTGGAATGACTTAGCAAGCATTAAGATATCATTTCATAGCACTGCTGTTTTATGTTTAAATTATTCAAGGAACTGAAGTAGAAATTATTTGATATTCATAGACAACTATCAATGAACACAGTGTATCAATTCTCGTACTCCGTTTGTAACTTTCGGGTTCCTTTGACAAACACATGGCTTCTCTCTTCTTCAACTCAACTCAAATTCTGCATGATGTAGAATATGGTCTGGTGGAAAAAATATGGGCAGATTTTGTAGCAACAGCATCCATTGCTTTGATTGACATGCCAGTACAAGTCGCATAGTGATCGCAAACGAAGAAATGTTACGGCCGATTAGTCATTCTGTAAGTGTAAATAAAGCAAGCAGCAATAGATGCATTGGAATCTGAATTAATAGCTAACTAACCCATTGTGCATGCAAAGAGGGTTTTTGCGTAAAGACATACGAGCATTTGCCTTGAAATCTGAATGAATAGCTAACTAAACCGTTGTGCATGCGAAGAGGGTTGTTACGTAAAGACTTATGAGTAAATGCCTTGAAATCTGAATGAATAGCTAACTAACCCATTGTGCATGCAAAGAGGGTTGTTACGTAAAGACATATGAGTATATGCCTTGAAATCTGAATTAATAGCTAACTAACCCATTGTTAATGCAAAGAGGGTTGTTACGTAAAGACATACGAGTATTTGCCTTGAAATCTGAATGAATAGCTAACTAACCCATTGTGCATGCAAAGAGGGTTGTTACGTAAAGGCATATGAGTATATGCCTTGAAATCTGAATGAATAGCTAACTAACCCACTGTGCATGCGAAGAGGGTTGTTACGTAAAGACATAGAGTATATGCCTTGAAATCTGAATGAATAGCTAACTAACTCATTGTGCATGCAAAGAGGGTTGTTACGTAAAGGCATATGAGTATATGCCTTGAAATCTGAATGAATAGCTAACTAACCCATTGTGCATGCGAAGAAGGTTGTTACGTAAAGACACATGAGTATATATCGAAAGAAGAATGATGTATCTAAACATCTGCCTAGGACATTTCATGTATTTAATTCAGAAACTGAACAGTATAGGTATTACAATTCTCTGAACCGCTTTTATGCTTTTATGGGTGGCCTTTTCTTGTTGTAGGGAGGCAAACCCTTCAGGGTTGAGATTCCCTTCTGTGAATCTCCCCTCTGTGACGCGATTTTAAGAGATTTGTAATGGAATCAAAAGCATTCTGACGACAATGCACGATATTTTTGGGGAGTGATTTGTGTGGTTTTTTATTGCAGCGGAGCTGCGCGAAGCGCCTGCGAAGCGGCCATCTAAATCCGACACACTCTCGGATCATGGGTTATTTGGATATATATCTTTGTAAACTTAGCCTAGACTGATGATATGAGTCTAAGTTTTGCTGCATTGAATTGAATTGCTATCTATTGTCATAGTCATAGTATTGTGGGGTATGGTTAGGGGAATGGAGCGAAACAAGGACTCATGTAATAAGTCTAAACCTATTGGATGAAACCAATGAAACATGCCTCACTGCGCGCCTGCGAAGTTCGCTGGTTGCTTCGATTTTCGAAAAGGAAGCTGGCTACACTTTGAGGTCGAGAAGAAGGGAATTTCACACACTCTGGTACGTATCAAATCTCTTTTTATATTCTCATTTTGTTGCATCTGTGAGAGGCTTTATTTTTATCCTCTCTATTGCTTCGACCATTCACAGAATTAGTTCTGCAGCTGACCTGTTTCAGACACAGGAAGATGTCAATTTGGGCTTATTAGGCCTAGGCCTAGACGTTACTTAATCTATCCAGTAACTGCAAAAACAAAACTTAAATGCGTTTCATGAAAGGCAACAGTTGCCGCTAAGACTTGCTTGGGCCTTCACAAGAGAACAGTTGGAATGACATATGTAGCTTTAAGCAGAGTAAAAACATTATCATCCCTTGTAGTTGAACCAATGGGCTTTGAGCGCCTCCAGCTGCAACATTTCGATACAGATTACAAGAGTAGAAAAGATTACAAAGACTAGCTGATGAGACTGTTGCATTCAATGAGTAGTTTTAGACCTCATATGTAATCATGGTTGTATTGACAACCATTTTATGTTGATGGACTGCATAGTCCAAATCAAGCAAGAACTTAATTTCAAGCTCTTTTTTTATTTAACAGGGAAGAAGGACAAGGCCAGAAGAAAGAAGACGAAGGCAGAAATATGAAGAGAAAAGAGTCGAGATCAGCTTTGGGTGGCACTTCACTATAAAAATGGCAACAGGAAAACAGGCAAGAAGTTAGCTTTAATCAGCTTTAAGAATTTACATTGAAACCGAAGTTTCTTTTGCTGTGGGCAGATCCTCAAATGTTAACTGTTCTTCAATTTTGCTGGCAGGGGTGAACCCTGAGACTCACGGAAAGAGTAAGAAAATGCTATTTTATGAGCTTGTGTGCTATTACAGTAGTTTTTGGATCTGCAACACGCATCTTTAAATGAAGATTTGTTGCTACATAGAAGTTTCAAAACTTTCAAAACAAAATCCCCTGTTAGAAAATCACACCAAACATGTCAAAAAACGATCTCTCTAACCGCCATCCTTTACATCTGACAGGATTTTGATTTATTTGTATGGATGGATTTATCTTATAATGCAAAGGATCTTGGTAGACCCCTTGACGCTATGTGTGGCACAATTGTCTTTTGTCAATTAATGTTTACAAGGTAGTGCCAACATTTGGTATGTTCTAGTGCATCACCTGTCTCAGAGATATCTCATACAGAATCTTTCACTCAAAACCTTATTCAGTGTTTTTGTTGTTGCAGGAGTAAAAGATAGCCTGTTGTAACTCCTGTAGCATGTGACATCTTTGTAAAATAAAACACAGCATTGGATCAGCATTGCTTCTTTAACATGTGACATCTTTGTAAAATAAAACACAGCATTGGATCAGCATTGCTTCTTTAACATGTGACATCTTTGTAAAATAAAACACAGCATTGGATCAGCATTGTTATTTAACTTGTGGCATTCTCCGCCGCACCTTATGACCTTCATTGAAAGAAAGCCTTGCAGGATGGACCATTGAACAGTTGTCAAGAACTAACATTGTGCATTGTCCATCGAAACTATTTTTCATTTATACTAAATCTGGCTCTTTTACACTATTGAATGAAACATCGAACTGTTTGTTATGATGATACAGCTGTTTAGATATTGTTGCTGATTCTGATCAATGGAGTTGGAAGCAAACAGTGAACCACAGTAACTTAGAGCTAATTACAAAAGAAACAATCTGAGCCATTACTGCAAATATCACTATTTCTCCTGCAAAAATATATGTCAATGTTTATCTGTTGCCAAAGAAAAGAACACATCATGTGAGGTACCATCCAAGGCAATAGACAGCTGTAAAGTCCACATGAACAAAGGAACTATGAACATTAATTGCGCCTGAAATATGCAATTTGATTCTGGAATTTAGACCAATATTATATTCAGTTGTAATATGGTGTAGTCATGCTAAGCTGTTTTAAAATTTGCAAACAGTTGTCATTTTGTGTATTTGTTTTCAAACTCAGAGCAGCTTCTCCGTAATGCCCTACGATACACTCACTTAACTTCTTTAACAGCTAGTTTACAAAATCTATTCATTAGAACTTTCATTCTTTCACAGGAACCATTCAATACTGGGAAACACCAGGAAGAGTGTACAGAGCATTCGATATCCTCTGTGGTGCAGCATCAATCCTGAACCTTACTGTCATAAGTGTCGAAAGAACATGTGCCGTTAAATTTCCAGCGAAACATCGAAACTTGTCGCGTAACCGACTCATTATTTATGGCGGAATTGCATCGGTTTGGGTGTTGTCGATAATCCTCGCATTTCTCTTCTCATATGCCCTGCGTCCCACCACAAATAACGCACACCTTTATACCCTCGCTTTAACAATCATTATATTCGTCATACCAACAGTTGTTATTATCTGCTCATATATATCGATCTTTCACGCAGTTGAAACAAGGGACAACTTTCACCAGACATTTAAACGTGAAGTTCGTTTGGCTGCAATGATCGGTATCGTTATTGTATTGTTTTTGTTATGCTGGTTCCCATTCTTTCTTTTCAACCTATTGGCTAAATTTTGCACTTGCTGGAGTAGCACTTTGGAGAGCCTTGTCCCAGCTGTTAAATATCTACATTACACTAATAGCACAATGAACCCTCTGATTTACGCGTATCGAAACTCTGATTATCGCCGAGCATTTAAAAAGCTGCTGTATAAAGTGTTTACTTGCGGCAGATACGGACGTTATGTTACGAGCAGGGAAAAGGCGTTGTCTGCTAGATCGAAATTTGCTTCTCGGGGAGCACAGTCAAAAGAAAGGGCACACGAAGAGAAGAATGGAAATGACTATAAAAATGGCTTAATTGACGGGACAGAGGTTAAGAATGGAGATACTCATAAGTGAATGTTATTATCACCGAGAAGGATGTGACTGTCCTGTGACAAATGGCCTGTGACCAGTGATCTGTGACCATCAATCCATGACCGGTGTTGTTGTGACCTATGACCTGTGTTGCTGTGACCTATGACCCGTGACATATAACCTGCGTTGCTATGCCGGTAACACTCATAATGTATGCTGGTTGCAAACATAGGCACATACACTGAAATCAGGCCTTGCATGGAATCGAGAATTAACATGACAATGATTAAATACGCATTGTTTTTAGAACAGGCTAAACAATGCCCTGTCTACCATGCTACTGGTTGAATTAGGAGACCAATATATAATGTAAGAAACAACTGAGAGATACGTGATTCAAGAGTCGTCTTGAGGCACGAGTGATGCGGAGTACGAAGAGGCTGCTTTCAGAGAGGCTTTTTCGTCTAGCCGAGTAGTAGATTTGGTTACGAGGGTTCTGATCGAATTTTGGAAGCGAAGATCGAGAATCTCATAGATTTTCTACCAAAGAAAAAGATATTATGTAACGATGAATTAATTTCTTGATTAAATCATTATTAAATGATAAGTTAAAGGTTTTTCTTCTATGTAATGCTGTTGTTGTTGTTGTAGATTTATTTTAATTCGATTTAACACTGTAGCTAACAATATATACACATATACATACATACATATATACAGAGTTAACTAATCAAAATCGAATATGTATACGGAAAACAAATTAAATATTTTCATAAATTTTAATTGCACTGGTAAAACTAAGTCAAAACGTTAAATTGCACTGACAGGCAGGCACTGACAGGCACTACATTTGCAAGTCGGTCCGTCTTATTGTTTTATTAGATTCTTAAAAATTTTCAAATTTTCTGCAGATTTTAGCTCGTTTGGTAGGCCATTCCAAATCTGTGGCCCAATAGACATTAGACTGTTGGACCCAAATGTTGTTCGATTAGGCCTAACATGGGCTAAGTTATTTGGATTTCTTAATAAATAATTTGAAGACCGTAATTTAAATATGTTCTGCATAAAAGGTGGGGTTTACTGTTTCACTGTTTTAAATATTTCAATGCAAAGGATTCTTTGTCGAGCAATAAGCATCGTGCATTTATCTGACTTCAAGAGCAACTCGTTGTACGAACTGGTGTGATCATTATAGAGAAATCTTAAAGCGCGTTCTTGTAACTGGTCAATTTTCTGTAATGATCTAGAAGATGAAAAATACCATACCAAAGGACAGTAATTAAATTAGAATATACAAAGCTCTGAACAAGAATATTTTTCTCTTTAAAGCCAATAAAAGTCTTTAATCTTTTAAGAACATTCGATTGCGTGGCAGCTTTTTTGCAAAGATTAGAAATGTGTGGGTCGAAATCAAGTTTATAATCCAACGTAACACCTAGAAGTTTCACGGTCTCCTCAGATTTTAGCATTTTGCCATTAATGTTAATCTGTTCTCCACTGGTATCTGTCCGGTCTTTCCTGAGCAATATAGCATGGAATTTTTCAGGGTTGGCAATCATTTCATTTTCTTCTAACCATGATAAGGCAACTCCGGTTTCTTTTTCCAACATATTCACAAGATCGGGCATGCTTTTAGAAAAATAAGCAAGTGTATTGTCATCAGCGTAATTATAAAGCGTTGCCTGTTTTATGAAAAGAAATAAATCATTTATGTAAAAATTGAACAGGATAGGTCCCAGCACGGAGCCCTGGGGTACACCAGATATAACCTCTTGAAAAGAACTATAAGTATTATTTATCCGAACACATTGTTTTCGTCTTTTGAGATACGAATAGATAAGGACTAGTGCATCCTCATCAAATCCATATGCATGTAATTTGGCAATAAGCAAATCATGTGGGATACAGTCGAAGGCTTTCGAAAGATCCATTAGAATCGCTCCTACGAGATAGTCGTTGTCGAGGTTATGTCTCGTTCAATTCCTACTCTGACCATCCCCCCCGGGCAGCCCGGGGGTCAACGAAAATTGATTGCGCAAATGCCCGGGGGCCGGGGAAATTTTTTTGGCGAATGCCCGGGGGCCGGGCACCGAGAACATGCCATATTCCCAGTAACTGTATAATGTGAAAGCTTCTAATGTTTTCAAATGCCCCGGGGCCGGGAAAAAATTGACAGTAAAATGCCCGGGGGCCGGGAATATTTTTTGTGCAAATGCCCGGGGGTGTCCCGGGGGGGATGGTCAGGGTAGGAATTGAACGAGACATTAGACCTCCAATCTTCTATCAGACGTATTAAAACATGCTGGGTGCCATATGCCTGTCTATAGGCCGCAATGAAGACAGACAGCGTGTTGTCTAAATGTTGAATCAGTTGCTGCTTTAGGACTTTTTCGTATATCTTTGAAAAGATATTGAGAACACGAACTGGGCGAAAGTTCCTCTCTACTGTTCGATTGGGCTCCCCCTTATCTAATGGGCAGACTGCCGCTTTTTTGCATCGTTTGGAAAACGGGAATTACGAATGCTACAGTTTATTGCCGTGGTTAAAGTGTTTGTAAGCTCATTTGCAGCTAGAGATAATAAAGTGTTTGTAAGCTCATTTGCTGTGTCGCTGAATAGATGCTGTTGTTGTTGTTGAATAGAGCTTTGCTGCTTAAAGTCTTGGGACCTAAATGTTGAGTTGTAGAAAAGTAGGCCCTCCAGTTTATACTTGAAAAGTATTTAAGAGGCTGTTTGCGAAAGAGGCTGATCAGTGGTCTGTCCGACACGCATTGATTTCTTAGATTACAGGGAAACAGTCGAGTCCCATATATATTACAAATAGCCGAAAAGCGGACTCTGGTCCGGTGAGACCGAACTGCCCAACAAGAAAAACTACCCAGTTGATATTTTGGCCTTAATTAACAAAAACAATTCCTTATCGGAAGGACGTATGAGCAACCATTTCGCAAGCAGCCTCTTAACCTCGCTAACTTGAATTTCAACGAATTGAAGGGAAAGGCAATTTATCTGAATCTGATTTTATGTGCAAGTTTTACTTTTTCAAGCGTGAGGCCTTTTTTTATTTGCCGCTAAAAATACCCCACATAAAACAGACCTCAGCAAATAGTTCCGCTGCTCAACGCGATTTTCAAGACATTTTGTAGGGCTTTTCTTTAAATGGCATTATTGTTATTATTATTATTATTATTATTACTGACGAAGATTTTATCGAAACGTTTTTACTCAAGCAGTTGTGTTTTTCTATTATTATTATTATTATTATTATTATTATTATCATCATCAAATTATTTACAGTTGGTACAATATATAGTAATACAACTAATTCAAACTAACTATTTACATACAAAGAAAAATTACAAACAAGTTCATTTGCGATCCTCACAATCAACTATTTTTTTAACTGCAGATCTTGCATGTGCAATTTTGCCCATTCCATTCTTTGCTTTGGTCATCCTTTTAAATATTGCTGCTGAGTTGAGTTTGCATTTTTTATAGTAGTATCAGGTAAAGTGTTCCAAAGTAGAGCTTCTTTGAATACAAGTGAATTATTTCTGAATGTGCTTGCATTTCTATTGGTAGCCATTACGCTGAGAAACCACAGTCATATAGCCGTCAAGAAGCCACGGGAGTGATTTTTCACTTCAGATTTTTTCCTCAGAATATACTGGACGACCTTTCCTTTTTATACCAGGGTGTACCAAAATATTCTTTGCTTATTTGATAAGAGATAAACTAGTCTTCCAATCTTCAAAACGAAATTTCGATTTCTGTTCTTACAGTGAAAAAATTTGCTTCGACATAAGCAGAAAAGTTATAAACCTTCCTGCAGTCAGAGTGTTCATTAGACTTATTACGTAAGTCTCAGTATCGCTCATTGAATTGGATAACGTTAATATCTAGAAGCCTTCCTCATTTTTGAGTGAATAAAAAAGACGTTACAGGTTAAATGTAAAATTAATTGGAAATCTTCTTCAATATCTATTCTTTTCAAAACGTTCCTGCGGCCATCAGACTATTTTTGACCATACTGAGTGATGGGGAATCGACCCCACTAAGCCCTAAGGCCCTCCCACCACTGACGAGCAGAATGCTACGCTTGCCCCAAATTTAAGGCCAGTGTGGGCCATTTGGAAAGGCTAATGTACCGGGTGTCCCAAAATGTTGGTAACAAGTTTGAACAGCTGCAGCGTTTCATCCATTCGTTGAAATGTCGAATAGTGATCGCAAACAAAGAAATGGTACGGCCGATTAGTCATTCTGCAAGTGTAAATAAAGGGCGGTCTCTTCTTGTTGCAGGGAGGCAAACCCTTCAGGGTTGAGAATCCCTTCTGCGAATCTCTCCTCTGTGACGCGATTTTAAGAGATTTGTCATGGAATCAAAAGCATTCTGACGACAATGCACGATATTTTTGGGGAGTGATTTGTGAGGTTTTTTATTTACAGAGTCTATTCATTAGAACTTTCATTCTTTCGCAGGAACCATTCAATACTCGGAAACAGCAGGAAAAGTGTACACAGCATTCGACATCCTCTGCGGTGCAGCATCAATCCTGAACCTTACTTTCATAAGTGTCGAAAGAACATGTGCCGTTAAATTTCCAGCGAAACATCGAAACGTGTCGCGTAGCCGACTCATTATTCATGGCGGAATTGCATCGGTTTGGGTGTTGTCAATAATCCTCGCATTTCTATTCTCATATGCCCTGCATTTTGTCGCAAGTAACGCACACCTTGTCCTCGCTTTAACAATAATCATATTCGTCATACCAACAGTTGTTATTATCTGCTCATATATATCGATATTTCACGCAGTTAAAACAAGGGACAACTTTCACCAGACATTTAAACGTGAAGTTCGTTTGGCTGCAATGATCGGTATCGTTATTGTATTGTTTTTATTATGCTGGTTCCCATTCTTTCTTTTCAACCTATTGGCTGAGTTTTGCACGTGTTGGAGTAGCACTTGGGCGAGCCTTATCCCAGCTGTTAAATATCTACATTACACTAATAGCACAATGAACCCTCTGATTTACGCGTATCGAAATTCTGATTATCGCCGAGCATTTAAAAAGCTGCTATATAAAGTGTTTACTTGCGGCAGATACGGACGTTATGTTACGAGCAGGGAAAGGGCGCAGTCTGCTAGATCGACATTTGCTTCTCAAGGAGCACAGTCTAACTATCGCGAAACCCTTTTTGAGTCAAAAGAAAGTGCACACGAAGAGAAGAATGGAAATGACTATAAAAATGGCTTAATTGACGGGACAAAGGTTAAAAATGGAGATACTCATAAGTGAATGTTATTACCACCGAGAAGGATGTGACTGTCCTGTGACAAATGGCCTGTGACCAGTGATCTGTGACCATCAATCCATGACCGGTGTTGTTGTGACCTATGATCTATGACCTGTGTTGCTGTGACCTATGACCCATGACCTATAACCCGCGTTGCTATGCCGGTAACACTCAACATGTATGCTGGTTGCAAACATAGGCGCATACACTGAAATCAGGCCTTGCATGGAATCGAGAATTAACATGACAATGATTAAATACACATTGTTTTTAGAACAGGCTAAACAATGCCCTGTCTACCATGCTACCGGTTGAATTAGAAGACCAATAATGTAAGAAGGAACTGGGAGATACCTGATTCAAGAGTTGTCTTGAGGCACAGTTGATGCGGAGTACGAAGAGGCTGCTTTTCAGAGAGAGGCTGCTTTTCAGAGAGAGGCATTTTCGTCTAGCCGAGTAGTAGATATGGTTACGAGGGTTATGATTGAATTTTGGAAGCGAAGATCGAGAATCCCATGGATTTTCTACCAAAGAAAAAGATATTATGTAACGATGAATTAATTTCTTGATTAAATTATTATTAAATGATAACTTAAAGGTTTTGCTTCTATGTAATGCTGTTGTGTCGCTGAATAGAGCTTTGCTGCTTAAAGTCTTGGGACCTAAATGTTGAGTTGTAGAAAAACAGGCCCTCCAGTTTATACTTGAAAAGTATTTAAGAGGCTGTTTGCGAAATGGTTGATCAGTGGTCTGTCCGACACGGATTGATTTCTTAGATTACAGGGAAACAGTGAAGTCCCATATATATTACAAATAGCCGAAAAGCGGATTCTGGTCCGGTGAGACCGAACTGCCCAACAAGAAAAACTACCCAGTTGATATTTTAGCCTTAATTAACAAAAACAATTCCGTGTCGGATGAACAACTGATCAACCATTTCGCAAGCAGCCTCTTAGCCTCGCTAACTTGAATTTCAACGAAATGAAGGGAAAGGCAATTGATCTGAATTTAATTTTATGTGCAAATTTGACTTTTTCAAGCGCGAGGCCTCAGCAAATAGTTCCGCTGCTCAACGCGATTTTCAAGACATTTTGTAGGGGTTTTCTTTAAATGGTATTATTATTATTATTATTATTATTATTATTATTATTATTATTATTATTATTATTATTATTATTATTATTATCATTATCAAATTATTTACAGTTGGTACAATATATAGTAATAAGATTAAATCAAACCAGCTATTTACATACAAAGAAAAATTACAAAAAAGTTCATTTGTGATTCTCACTATCAACTATTTTTTAACTGCAGATCTTGCATGTGCAATGTTGCCCTTTCCATTCTTTGGTCATCCTTTTAAATATTGCTGCTGAGTTGAGTTTGCATTTTTTATAGTAGTATCAGGTAAAGTGTTCTAAAGTAGAGCTTCTTTGAATACAAGTGAATTATTTCCGAATGTGCTTGCCTTTCTTTTGGTAGCCATTACGCTGAGAAACCACAGTCATATAGCTTGTCGAAGAAGAAGCCACAGGGGCGATTTTTCATTTCGGACTTTTTCCTCAGAATATACTGGACGACCTTTCCTTTTTATACCGGGGTGTACCAAAATGTTTTCTGTGCTTATTTGATACTAGGCAAGAAATAAACTAGTCTTCCAATATTCAAAACGAATTTTCGATTTCTTTTCTTACAGTGAACAAATTTACTTAGACATAGGCAGGAAAGGTACAAACCTTCCTCCAGTCAGAGTGTTTATATCTAGGAACCTTCCTCAGGCCATGAAAATGGCGACAACAAATGCCAACCAAGAGATCTGTATGTTACTTAGCTAATTGTCTCACTAATGAGCATGTATGCTAAGGGTTATTGGCTGTGGACTTTTTGATTTCCACTGAACGAAGCCATTCACGCGAAGCGAGCTTTCTCAACCTTGAGCATGAGCATGATTTGCAAAAATTTGCTAAAAATGAAGTTCGAAGACTTGCAAGAAGTTGAGATTTCCATGAAGTTAGATTTACAGCTATAGGATAAAGCTAGGATATGCTAGAGGAGATGCAAAAAACATGAAATTTACTTAGAAAACAGTCGCTTCACATGAAAAATTCCGCCCAGTGGAAATCAGGCTTTAGACTACTTTCGATAAATTTGCCAATGCAGCTTTAAAGTCCTCATTTCTCTCGTTTAGAACCACCGAGTCAGGCAAAGAGTTCCAATCGTTCATTGTTCTTGGTACAAACGAGTTCTTGTAGATGTCTGTATTGCAGCGCATTATTTTGACACATTTCGAGTTAGAAGTACGTTGTTTCCGCTGGTTGAATTGCAATATAGAGTCCCTGGGTACAGCAACCAAGTCATATACGATCTTATGAAAGAAAACAAGCCGTTTTTCTCTTCGACGCTCATGCAGTGGCTGCCATTTGAGGTCTTTCATCATTTTAGTGACGCTGCTATGTCTGCCATAATCGTTGGTAACAAANCAAACGCAATGCATCTTGGTCAAATGCCCCGCGACGCCATCTTTTCCGTAATCGTCTATTGCTGTCAACAATTAACAAAAAGAGTTATCGAAAGAGGAAGCTTATGAAACTATGGAGAAATTTTTAAGACAGACAGGTCGATTTTACGTTACCATTCAGTTACCATTACCTAAAATTTGTAAATGACCTGTTACCCTGAGTACCAGAGCCAACACTAGCACTAGCCTGCGTGCAGAAGGACAAAAAGGGGATGAAAATACGAGAAGGGAATGAGGAGAGAGGGCAGAGAAAGAGAGGCTCTGGAACAATCCATAAAATGCCTCGTGCTGGTTCTTTTCCCCCCTCTCCCCTCCCCTCTCTTTTCTCCTGCCCGTTATTTTTGGCTCTAATAATCTATTACCAGGGGTACCAGAGCCAAACAATTGAAGTGTTCTGTTCTGCATGAGTAATTTTGCGTTATCGCAAATCCACGTGGCATCCAATTTTAGAAAGACTATGGGGGAATAGCTTTGCCGAGCGAGCCGAGCGATGGAGCTTTCTACAGCCAATCAAAGAGCAGAGCTCGTTTCCCGGAATTGGAATTTTTGACGACCAGCTTTTAGTCGAGGCTAAATGAAACTGAGGCTGAAGCGCACATTTGATCAAAATGGCGTCCAAACACAAAGCTTCGAAAAACAGCTCACAAGAAAAACAAGGAAAGAAACGGAAGATTGAAGAGGAAGATGATGATGATTATAGTTCTTCTAGCGATGAGAGTGAGTCGGTTTCGTCAGCAGATTCCAGCAACACCAGTGGTCAAGAAAATGAGGTAAGGCCAGAGGTTATAGGCCAAACAAGTGAGAATTTTACGCCGCCAAGGCCTGGTGGCCTAACTAATATTTAATAATAGCGAAGATTAGCTGCAAATAACAAATAGTCTGGTTGCTTTAAAAACAATAAAACGAGAAAATTTTGACTGCATAACTTGTACAACACAATTCTAGCTGCTGGATTCTGCAGCCCAGACTCAATAGATTGCTAACTGTGCACAGAAGCTTGCATGCTTTGAATTCAAGTGCATACTTAAGATAAATGGGTTATTATAATCAAAACAACAGTACAATTGAATGAAACAAATGCACTTTGGCGGACACAGCTTCCAAGGAAAAACAGAGGTTGACTTGAATTATATTGTAAGAACTTATTGCTGATTGGGTTTCTGAACAATAGCAATAGAAAATCTATCATCTATTGGATAATGCAAAATTCTAACGTGATTCGACTGATTTGCACTTGCGGGAGAACGTCAAAATGACCTAAACATGGCCTAAAACTGCAGTAGGAACCGGTGGTCGATATATTCTTTAATTAGTTAAAAAATTTTAGGGGCTGCCGCCCCCAAACCCCTGCTGGTTCAGTAAGTATATTTCAATCTAAGTACTGATGCAATTTCCACCCAAAAATCAATACAAAATTCAAACACGGGGAAATGTTGAAAGTGTGTCCGCTAAAATGCAGACTAGCCTATAACTCACTCTTTGTGCACTTGAAATGTGCAAAATGTGCACTTGAAATTCAAATTGTATGTAGATGGATGATCCTGCTAACAATGCTCAATTTTTATGCCACATTTGCGCAAACTAACCCTTTTAATTAAAAAGTAAATAGTGATTAAAATGTCTATTTAACAAGCCTCCAGAATTACTTTTGCTTACTGTAGGTTTGCAGTTTGTGGCAGAGATTTTTATTGTTCAAAGGAAACTTTCAGTCTGGACTATTATGGTAGAGCATGAAATCATTGTGATGTTTTACTTCTCCAGGAGATAAATATTGACTTTGAAGGGATGAACATCACAGATGAAGATTTTCATGGTATCAAAATGCTTTTGCATCAGGTCATTATTTTGCTAATTTCTATGGATGCTTCTAATGATTCATGATTTGATAATCAGTAATGAGGGGGTATCAACCCTGGTTTTTCAGCTGTTGTGCAAGTTTGCAATCTTAAATTAGAAGTAAACATATTGAGGCAGTAAAGTTTGGACCAAAACATCCCTTTTGTTTAACTACAGTATAATTCTCATTTTTACTGACTTTTTGGCAGGAATTAAAGGGTATTTCCCCAAACCCCAACATAATTTTGCTGTCTATGATAATACCACAATTTAACATCTCTAAATTGTTGACATTTTTATGCATTTGCTAACCAATTTCAAATATTGCCTAAATCCAAATTTAATTAAGTTTACAAAATAATCTTGCCTACACTAATAATATCATATCTAATTATTTCATGTGAAAGTTGTACAATTTATTTTAGCTACTCGTTACAATATCTATGAATATATCAGAACTGACAGAACTCATTATATCACAAAAGGACATTGGAAGTACGTTGAAGGTAAGACTGCCCAAAACAGCATAATATCTCAATAGAGATCCTTTAAAATTTTTAATCCAGTAAAAATTTCACAAGTATATACAAGAAAACATATTCTTTTTATATTCTGTTCAATGAAGCACTAGCGCTATGGAATATCCTTTGGTAGTTTTAAATCTTCACTTGGCCTTAAAATGGTAAATTATCATATACGTCTCCACATATACATAATCATTTGTTTTTTTAATATGAATTGAAAATGTCTCTTAACTCCTGAGACATCTTATTAAAGTTCCTTAAAGTGTTTACTCATTTGTTTTGCAGATTTTTGATGATGATGAAAACACAGTATATGGACTGACAACGATAGTTGATTTTGATAAAAATGAGGTATCTACAGTATATTACCATGTTTAAAAGGCCTAAATGATCTCGTTTTTATTGGCTTACTTTGAAGGCATAAACTACTGTATAGACATATGAAAAGTTGATTGCAGATTTGAAACAAAAAGGAACTGGAGATTTAGGTGACATAACATTGATCGCCAAGTCTTTTTGAATGAAGAAATTGGCTGGAACTTCCCAAGAGGTTTCCTTTGTTCAGAAGCTTGAAATTTCACAATTTTCCATCAAATCAAGTTCTGCTCGTTCAGAACATTTGATTAAACTATATTTAGTTATTGTTTAACAAATGTTGATGTAGGGCAAGATATCAAGAGTGTTCCATGGTATTTTAGCCTGCGCGCAGACTTTAGTTTTCTCCTTCGCAATAACTAAAGTCTGCGCGCAGGCTAAGGTATTTTAGATTTATGCAATAAACTATGATTTGTGTTTATTTCCAGGGAAAAGACTGCATCCAAAATTTTTGTAAAGCAATTGAAGATAAATGCAAAGAAACATCCAAGAAAAGCTTTGATGANAGACATATGAAAAGTTGATTGCAGATTTGAAACAAAAAGGAACTGGAGATTTAGGTGACATAACATTGATCGCCAAGTCTTTTTGAATGAAGAAATTGGCTGGAACTTCCCAAGAGGTTTCCTTTGTTCAGAAGCTTGAAATTTCACAATTTTCCATCAAATCAAGTTCTGCTCGTTCAGAACATTTGATTAAACTATATTTAGTTATTGTTTAACAAATGTTGATGTAGGGCAAGATATCAAGAGTGTTCCATGGTATTTTAGCCTGCGCGCAGACTTTAGTTTTCTCCTTCGCAATAACTAAAGTCTGCGCGCAGGCTAAGGTATTTTAGATTTATGCAATAAACTATGATTTGTGTTTATTTCCAGGGAAAAGACTGCATCCAAAATTTTTGTAAAGCAATTGAAGATAAATGCAAAGAAACATCCAAGAAAAGCTTTGATGAAATAAATAAATGTCTTGAAAAACGTATCTGTTTTCTCATCAACGAAAGGTTCATAAATCTACCCAGTGATGTTGCAGCCCCAATGTTTAACTCTTTGAGGTTAGGAATTTCTTAATTTGTACCTCCGTTTTCTTCTTTTCATTAGGTTTCAGATTGTGATAAATGTGGTAGACCAGATGTGATATAATGCACTAATACTAACCCCAGTGGAACAAACTCTCCTTAAATTAGGGCAAAAAATCTTATCATTGTTGAACACCATTTAGCATGAATAAAATGTTAGAGCAGATTTAGTATGTGTTTGATTGGTACCAATTCTGAAAACGTTAGGCTTGGTAGACTCGGAATTCGCGTTTGATTGACTCCGAAATTCTGAAAACGGTAGGTTTGGTAGGTTTGCAAGGCCTTCTGAACGTTCTGCTCCAAAAGTCAGAACGTTTGGCAGACTTTGGAGAGATTCTCGTTTTCATTAGCAAAACCCTGGTGGTGAATCCGAGACCTGCTATTTGAAGGTTATGGTAAACGTTTGTAGCACAAGATTGGGTTTTCTCTTCCCAAAAGCCAAACTATTAGCGGTGTCTAGTTAAACTATATGTCATTCGATGCGTAAGAATGTAGGGATTCTAACCATATCAAAATAATTGGCAAATCTTGTAAAAGGATATTTTCCAGGCAACTTTATTGCTTAAGAGAGTATACCTTACTCAAAAGCTATTTTGTACCCTTGCGTTTAACATAACAAAATCTAACTTCTATCAACAGGAAGTGCAGACTCTAAGCTACCAAAGTGTGTCTCAGATTCTTTAAAGTCCTCCTTCCCTTGATAATACAGCTGTCATAAATTTGGAAATAACTTTTCTGCCCTCGTACAGTTGTATTTGGCTATAAAAGGCGGACCGGAGGACATGCCAAGGTTCTGAGACACACTTTGCTTGCATGAAGCCTGCTCTAGTAGTGTGCAAAATGTGGAGCCATTCGATTGGTTCCTAGGGTACAAAATAGCTTTTTCGTACCTGTACCTAGTGGATNATGATGTAATCATCATCATCATCATCATCATCATGCACTACCTAGTACAAACAGGCATGGCAGCTATACTGCTAATATATATTAAACTACAGTACAAGGACACTTGAACTAAAATAAGGAATTAAAATGAAATGAACTAAGAACTTAGTACATTAAATTTATAACATGACTTTCATTGTAGATAGATCTTTGTTTACTTTGTATCCCAAGAAAAAATTAATTTCTTTATGCACAAATTTGAATTCCAAGATGTTCAAAATATCACTATAATATCCCTTGTTCACCCAGACATCTAGCTGTGCAAATATCCAACAAATTTTTAAATAATTCAATCTAGTGATGTACTACACCAAACCTTATGGTATATAATTATTCTGTTCCACAGGAAGCCAATTTGACTCTGAATGAGAAACAAAAGGAGCCATTCTTTGAACTGAATAGAATATTGGATGAATGCAAGAGTCACAACCTGGAACCAGCTCTAAGGTAAGACTTCAATAATAATTACAGGTTCTTGAGTTAACAGATGCTGCACAAACTGTGTTAGTTTGCTGCACCTTAAATCCAGAATGCTAGACAGGATCTACTGGCTTTTAAAACTTGTTACTCATAGCAAACTACATGTGACATGCCTATGATAGCTGTAATGATAATATAAACAATATATCCTATGAAGGCACCAAACTTTAAGGTTTAACATCTTTATACCACTTAATGTAAAACTTGGTACATTATATTCAATATAATGTACCAAGTTTTTTATGAAGTGGTATAAATTTGGCTCTGGTATGATCCTTGCCTAAAGGATGAAACAATTGAGATATAAAATCAGTGAAAAACTCAAGCTTTGTGAAAGTTTCTCTGTGTGCAATCTTCTTAATAAAGTGAATTTTGAATTTCGTTACATCTGAGGCCTTTCTTTTCAACAGAATTTGGTTTTTCAATCATTTGATTTGTTGTAATTCATTTGCTCCTAAAGGTGGGTGCAGTCAAAAAGAGAAGAACTCATTGCAAAAAGTAGTCCTTTGGAATTCAAACTGCACAGACTGAAATTTATTGATCTTATCAAAGAAGGAAGATGTCAAGAAGCTTTAGAATATTCAAAGAATTTTTCAAGATTTAGGGAAAATATGAAAGGTGATTTTGATCTTTCATTCATTATTTTCATTTCAGACTCATTTCCACTGAAGCAGTTTGAAGACAGACTGCATAGCTGCAAGAAGTTTTAAATTCTTATGATCATTGATTCCACTTTTACTGTTGAACATATTTTTATAAGAAATTCTTTATATGAAACCAAACTCCCAGGTTAACAACAAAATCAAGAGGGTAACAGACTGGAAAAATTATTTAAGAATTATTTGTCATTTATATAGTTTAGCAAATCAAAAGCATATTTTCACCAAGCCTCATTAAAGTTATTCTGTGCCTGCAAGCAAATGGTTGGTGCGAGCGCCACTCGCCTCACACACATTATTTTCACTTGTTTACTTTTACTACATTTCTCTGTAAGAAACTCTTAGATGGCAATTTTAAAGAAAATTTCAGTACTGGGTCAAAATCATAGTTTCTTTTAAAAATATGTATTCATATTATATTCCATTGTTCTGATGAAGGAGCAGCGTTTCAGTTATAAGTGGGGATGGCTCAATGGTAGCGCGCTTGACTACCAACCTGACGGTTGGTGGTTCGAGTCCCCGCCCTGTCGAACCTGCTACGTAGAGTGAGGAGAGTCGCCAACTCTCTGTAATTCCAGGCTAAAGGAATCGCAAGGTGTGGTCACATCGAGAGGAAGGACCAAGACATTGCTCGATAAGCTTAGCTTCTCAGTGTCCTAAAAAAAACTACCTTCGGATGCTAGGTAGCAACGTAGCAATATAGAATAAAAAAGCGTTTCAGTTTCAAAATAACTGTCTCCTTTTCACAGAAATTCAAAGACTAATGGGTTGCTTTGCATTCATGAGAATTGGCTTAGAGAATTCACCATATGCGGACTTGCTAGATCCTGTAAATTGGCTAGAGATAAATGACATTTTAGCAAAAGATGCTTGTTCACTGCTTGGATTGTCAATAAGCAGTCCATTAGAAGTTAGGTATGGAAAATATTCAGTAATTCTCAGTTAACGCCTGGGTTACACGATACCGGATTGCTTTTCACATCGGATTGGTTTCAACCCACCCCAGTCAAATTCACATCGTTTTCATTGCAGTTACACGACAACAGATTGCTATGAACCCACTTTTGATTGCATTTACATGACACCGAGTCACCCAGTTCATTGAACCAAGAGAATTTAAAAGAATTTGTTATTCAAGAGACCAGAAATTTAGTTCATTACAACTGCAACTTCGTTATTTCGTATGTTCATTATTTGCATACTTCAAATGTATATAGTAAATTTGCCTTCATGCAACAAGAGAATGATACCAGTGTTAATGGTCAGTCTGGTATTTTACTGCAAATGTTTAACAAACCAAGTCTTGTAATCATGTCCTTTGCTGTACTTCTGTTTGTTTAATCGTTTACGATTGATATTCTATATATTACTTTTTTGGTTTTCTCGTTTTTTGTTGATTGTTCCCTTCCATAAAGGATTGCTAGAATGTCTTATTTTTAATTTAAAATACTGTTATTTTCAGTGTTACAACTGGCTGTGTTGCTTTGCCAACTTTACTACAAATCAAGCAAGTTATGAAGCAACGACAGTGTACAGGAGTATGGAGCTCAAAGGAGGAATTACCGGTATGTTTTGGTTGCTTCTCTTGCTGTATTTCCTTGAATGAGCACCCTCCCTCAAATGAGCACCCCCCTTCAGAATTAAGGGATATACCATGCTAATCTATACATTCTTTTGCAAATTTAGGCACAATGTCTTTAAGGAAGAAATGAAAAAAATATTTGTGTTTCAGAAAAAACGCAACCCAACCATAATTGAAAATTTTCAAAAAATGATAAGATTTGAATAGATGTACTGTATACCATCTGAAAGCACGATCTTTCTTCTTTCCAATGATATGCAGTTTGAATACATTAATGGAATTATTTATCACTTGATTGATATTTTAGTTAAGTATGGCCTATTTTAGATGCAGCATGTTGTAAGAGCAAAATCAATGACCTTTTTCACCGTAAGCACTTGAGGTGATGCCCTTAAGTAGGAAACATACAAAGTTACTTCTATCAGATGCATTTAATAAAAATGATACAATAACTTCTCACAAAGATGGGTTTTTGCCTATGTAAATGTCCTACCACGTTTCTGCATCTAAAATAGGGCATACTTGCTAAAATATCAATTAAATAGTAAATAATTCCATTAATGTGTCCAAACTGCATATCATTGGAGAGAAGATAGATTGTGCTTTCAGATGGTATCCATTACATCTATCCAATTCTTATCACGTTTCCTAAATTTTTAATCTTAGTTGGGTTGCGTTTTTTTCTGAAACACCCTGTAAAAATACTGTAGATAGATTTCCTAATCGAAGAAATGGCGGAAGAGATCGAGACTTTTGAAAATATCTTGATTGTTCTTTGTATTTTCGTTTCAGGTTGAAATTGACCTTGGCAATGAATATAGATTCCATTCGATCTTTGCTTGCCCAATTTTACGTCAACAATGTGGCCGTACGAACCCACCAATGCGACTTGTTTGTGGACATGCAATTTCAAAAGATGCTTTAAATAAACTGGTTACAGGAAACAAGTAAGTCAATGCTGCATGTTTTCCTCAGTTAATGAACAACTTCTTTCTACCACTTGTAGTTTGCATACTGTATGAGGTCTTCAAACAGGAGATAAACCCTAGGGATAGGGTGAAAAAATCGTACATTATTCTACTCTCAAACCAGTAGCGTGCATTCTCTGTAAAGAAAAGCGTCCGATTTACTGGTTTTATCACAACTTTTGAACATTTCTCGGATGTCCTAAGGAGAAAGAACAGTCAAATAGACCAAACTTTTCGATAACTGCAGTTCGTTGAGACTTAGGCTCTTAATAAATAATGATATATGTAAAAACATGTATTTCTCCCCAATTTTTTGCCCTGTTTACAGTGCCCCATTTGTTGGCTTATCCTCAACTTTTCACAGTCTCCTAAGGAGTTAAATCATACTATTCTGCAGTAATTTCATGTTTTGTAGGTAGTTTAGGATCAGGGATAGCTGCATTTTTACTGTGATTACGTACATACTTTAAGCCTAGTTTCCGCGAGGCGAAATTTGTCGTACGAACAACAGTTTTTGCGCGAACTTTTTTCTTGGCATGCATGGTATTGTAGCATTATTTTGTCTCATTATTTTATATTTTTTGCCCTAAGAGTTGGAGATTTTCCAACTCTTGAAGAAGTTCGTGCAAACTTTCAGAAACATGGCTGATCCAAACAACTTAGAAACATGAAATTCTTCATTTCAATAACAGCAGCATACTTCTCTTTTAACTTGCTTGTGAGCAGCTGTGTTTTTTCAAGTTTGTGCAGTTATGCGCCCATTTTCAATTTGTGCTACTTCTTCGTTCAAATATTTTTCTTACCGTGGAAATCATGGTAGTTTTGCGTTCGAATATTTCAGTGGTCTGGAATCCGGGGGAGGGGGGGGGGGGTACTTAGTATATTTGTCCGACGGGAATGTGCCTTTTTCAGGGTATCGTTTTCACTTCTTTTTTCCAGCGCCGGGTAGCAAATGAAGGCAATTTTTCTAGAGCCAGTTGTCAAAAGCTGTCAAAGGGGAATAGTTTGTTGGAGCGGGTTGTTGCTGAGTCCATTTTTTTCGTTTTGTAGTATACTTCTCAGCGATTTTTTCTAGAGTTGGCTATCGTTTGGAGTGAAAATTCTGGAGCCGGGTAAAAAAGTTTCTTTGGTGGGCACACCCCCATACAAATTAAAGTCAAGTGCCCCTCCCCCGGGTCTGGAATGCAATTCATAGGTGAGATTTCATCTCGTGGAGAGAAGGCTTTATTACAAACCAGGTAAAGTAACACAGATTTTACTGTTCTGTAAATACATATGTCAAATTATCTTTCATGTTTAATGATCTATGCAGGTCTTTCTTTGCCACTAGGTTGAAGTGCCCTTATTGCCCAATGGAAATGGACCCAAAACATGCACAACAAGTGAGATTCTGAGAGCCAGGGAAGCTGTGACAAGACTACGTGTATGAGATTTTAACCACCGACAAAAAACTTGGAAATAGATATGAAATGGTCAGTAGAAAATATGACAACTATAATCCTTGCTGCCCAGTGGAAGTGTATCCAAAACATGCCTAACAAGTGGGATTCTGGGAGGAAGGCATGTTTATCTGGCACCTTTAAAAACCGCCTTTTGAAATTTCTCCGTCCTTAACTCCTTCATATGTGACTCCCTTTTCTCCACAAAGTTCTTATAATTTATTCAAAACGTCAAAAAATTTCTATATTTCCACCTTCAACTTCCACCCCGTACAATACCTAACATTTCCTTCTGGATCCCTCACTGAATATCGAGAAAAAAATTTTGTTAATCACAAAAGTCTCAACATGTAAATCTGATGAAGTAATTTGACTTAAATGTAAAAACGTTTGTCATAGAAAGATGAATACTTATAGTGTATCTACATTTACTTATAATTATGAAAATTGAAAGTAAGAAATTGTATTAAATAAAACATTTGCAATTTTGCTTCTTTCACTTGTGAACTTCCCTTCCGTTAATAGTTAAAACACGAGCTTTAAGAAACGCTGTATTTGTTGTTGATACAGTAGTGTTGTTCCTTCCTATGTCCCTGTACCCGGTTTCCCTTGTATCCCTGTTTCCTGCCAACAACAACAACCTTCACGGGCACAGGGACACGGGGAGGAATAAAACTGTTGTAAGAACAACAACTACCGCGTTTCTTAAACTCCATGGTTAAAAGGAACACAGAAAGAGAGTAATTTGAAATGTTTTGGACTGAAGGCAACCAAACTTCAAAAATCGATTAACGAAAACAAAAGCATGGAACAATCGATCCATGTGCAACCATAGATTCTCGATATAAATTGTGCTGTGAAAATTCCCGTCGACCTGTGGATCACTTTGCAATTGTTTAAATCAAGCGCACGGCAATGTTAACAAGAAATCCAATCAACCAATGGTAAAATAGGATACATGTTCCTCTAAATCCAAACAACCATAATACTGGGTGGGTCAACAAAATGTATTCACTGTTTAGAAAATGATACTGCAAAAGCTATCCATTGAATCGATTCAAAAATACCCAATCTATCGCTGAACAGAGGATGTAACTTAATTTTGGGAATTTTTTGTATCATAATTTTGTTATCGAATGAAGAATTTTCCGAAAATGGGATCCCTGGTTTTTGGTTAAAATATAGACGTGGTTGGCTCTATTTAATTCGCTTTCCAACTGTTAGAATGGTAATGTTTTTTTTTGTTTTTGCGTATGGCATTGCTTTATAATGAACATGAAACTGATTAAATATAAAAATTCTCGCTATTCAGTACTAGGAACGGAAAATAACTTTTTGTTTTAATTGATTTCCAAGGGAAATAAAGCATCCAAAACCATAAGAAAAATACCAAAAATTTAATTGAAACCCGAAAGAAATAAAGCATCCAAAAGTTACGAATTTGTTGAGTATTTTCGAAGTATGATTTTTCAAACAGTGGATACATTTTTCTGACTCACCCTGTACAAGAACCAAATACATAGGGTACGAAGCAAACAGTGCACATGATCTATTCCTGATACAGTTTGTTGTTTATTGATTTAAACGGGAACGAGGCTGTGATCGCGCAGTATTCACTTATGATCTATTAATCCAATCGAACAGTTAATTACCAGCATGAGTTGAGTTCAGGAGACCATCTTCCATTATATTCCTTGGGTTATCAAAAATAATAGGAACTGACGGGCTTGAAAATTCATGAATACCCCTAATAAATAAAGGTGGACACGCTCTGTCATTAGTAATATCGTTAATAGTTCTAGCGACAGGCGTAAACCGGGGTTAACTCGGACTTCCTGTAGCAACCAAAGAGAACATTAAGGCGTCTGCCAGTGGCAGTATTATCTTGTTTCACGCAAAGCCAGTCAAGCGTGCAGCCCGCGTTGACCTGCACTCTCTCGCATCATTGCTACCAATTACGCACGGAGAATTAAAATTAGCAGATTTT